>OMLP01012638.1:15285-35161 GCA_900302685.1 Spondyliosoma cantharus
TCTCATTCAGCGATAGTTTGATGTGTTCAGGCGTAGCGTTGATGAATGGTGAAGGGCTATGAGCTCCATCTACACCAGTATGATTAGTTTTAGCTCCAGTTTTGTTTTTCACAGTATTGATTCTTTAATGTTCGGTTGATGGAGTGCTTTGTGTTGGTCAGCATTTTCTACCAACTGCTGACGTTGTGCTGCCAGTTATTTCCACCTGCTGCAGGCTGCACACTCTGTCTCTGCAACATCACAGACTTTAGTGAATTAGAAGGAGTCCAACAAACATGTCACAGCAGCTGCATGAAGTCATGAAAACCTGGCGCTGAGCGACAGATGAATGGTGAAGTAGACATTACTTGAGTTGTTTGTTTTTTTTGCCTTGAAGGCCTCATTTCCATCACTGCTTAACCCAATCTGCAATTTGGAGAATAAATCAAAGCACTTCTTCGCTTTGAAAACCTCCAGACTGAGAGTTTTCTTTCTCAGATACACAATTATGATGATGAACAGAATATACGTGTGTATGCAAAAAGTATGAAATGTCCCCTAACAAGCTCCCTAAAACAGAGATGGATACCCGCGGACGTTGACTGTAATTAGGCCCAGAATTGTTTACTGTAATTATACACCACTGTGATCCTACGTTCACCCAGAAAGCATAATTAGCTGCAACTGATGCGTCTGTGCAGCCATCAAAACGGCGCCTGCAAAAAGCTTTCATAGAGCGGACGCGAGGCTAAAGGCAACATTTTTAAAGTCATCATCGTTATGTTGACCTCTGGTTAATGAGGACGTGGTCGAATAACTCTGTCATCTCACCTCATGTCACTCGACAGTTTACGATATATATTAGGGGTGAGCGTCGCAGCAGTAACTCACGATACGATGCGATACGATACGATACGATACTATACGATACGTCTGCCCCGATAATGATAATATTATGATACGGCGATTCGCCAATAATCGCTACATTGCAAGACAATCATCTAATGATGCATCACGATATCTTTCCAACTGAAGAATACAAAATACCTCTAAAAACTGACTAACTGAGATGAAACAGGGTCTCGGAGACTCGATATTTGACACCAGAGTGTCGAAAATCAGGTGGAAGTATCACGATATATTGCAGTCTTGATATTTTGTCCCACCCCTAATATGTATATATTTATGTGTGTGTCACACCTCGTTCTCTGAGCCAGAAATATGTATTTTTCTTTCTCTCGTGATGATGATTCACTCGATTAGCGGCTCATTCCACTCATTAGGCACGTTGCGTCGACCATTTATGGCTGAATGTGGGTGCTGTCAGGGCGGATCCTCACACATTTCCACATTTGTATACATGTCAACATTTAGTGTGGATCCTCTGCAGAGTTTTATAAATGAGACCCCAGACTTGTGTCCAGTTTTCTGTCTTTCTTTTGAAAATCCAAATGTCTTGAAAACTTGAGACTTAATGGTGCGTGTGAAGCGTGTCAGCACTGTCGGACATGTTGTTCTGGATCGAGTGGCAACAGAGGCGGTGCACATCTACTATTAACGTAGTATTTTTATTGATGATCTCAATTAGCCGTCAGAGCTAACATGCAGCTAATAAGACACATTTGCCTTCTGAAATTCAGATTTCCCTCAAAGATTACTGCTGAAAAGTTCATGTGACTTCACTTTCATAAAACTGCAACAATATAAAAAATATGGCATTATAATATTAATAAGACAAACTTTAGATTGATGGTTAGATGATTAACCCTGCGGAGGGATTTTCCTGCTGCTTAGCTGAACTTCTCACTGTAAGAAATAAGCTATAGGATGATATGCAGTGACCCACTTCCACCAAAATAATCTGTTGGTGGATGTACAGTATTTATTCTATTCTGTATGTGCATCTACAGGAATGTATAAGAAAAATACACACTCAAAACTAGGTCTAAGACCACATCCGAGCAGCTTTTATCTGGTTTGTGCTGAGAGCAACCCACTTACACACACACACACACACACACACACACACTCAGTAGCACAGATCTAGGAGGAAGGCTTCCTCGCTCGTTGCTCTGCAGGGTTTGTCTGCTGCTCTAATCATTTGGTTCCACTGAGTCTCCGTTAGCGCAGCGTTAGCCTACATACAGTATGTCTAATTCTTCAGCCTTTAGCACGTTGGCCTCATTTTCACTGCGAGGATGACAATTGATTTTATGGGGAAATGTTTCTCAACAGTTTGTGCTTTCACAAAACCTGCTTTTCATCACAAGAAGTAGGACAGTAAACACTGCAATAAAACTGATGCTGTGGTTGTTGTACAAGTTCAACTTTTTACTCAGAGCTAAATGAAAAGTCCAGCCCCCCCCCAAAAAAAGCCGTTTCAGCTTTTTTCTTATTTTCCCCATAAATCCGCGGCCCTGACGTGTTGTACTCCTTCACTGTACAGCAGCACTATATGTGATCATTTGTCTGCGACAGCAACAAACCTCCTCTGGAAATGACTTGTTGTTTGCATTGATTTGTCAGACGATCCATCCATGTGGACTGAGGACTTGTTTATTCTGTTTATTCTGATTGCTAATGTGCAATTCATTGATTTTACACAAAGATTTGAATAGAAAATAATTGTAGGTTTGTCAATAGCTTCCAGGTCATGTGATCGATTGAGTGAAAATCAATGCCGACATTTCTTCCTATACTGCTTGAGTGAGACAAACCTCATTATTGGATTTTTGTGCTTTTTTAAAAAAATATTATTTTGAATGAAAAACTGGCATTTTTTTGCACAGGTTCCATTTATAATCATCCTTTTTTTAATGGCTTCCAGGTCATGTGATCTATTGACTCCAAATCAATGTCGCAATTCTGTTCCTACACTGGTTGAAGGAGACACCACTTTGTATTGATTTCAGTCCACGTAATATTGAAATGAATATATTTCATGAAGATCCATGATTTTTGTCAAGTGGTCCCATGTACAATCAATATGTTTTTCAATAGCTTCTAGGTCATGTGACCCGTTGACTCTAAACTAGTGCAGAATAATTTTCCTACACTGGTTAAATGAGACACACTTCAATTTTTTTAAATTTAGTCTTTACTTGTCATATTTTAAATTAATATTACTCAAGAAAAATTAGCATTTTTGTCAATAGCTTCAAGGTAATAGGATCAATTGAGTCAAAATCAGTGCAGAATCATCTTCCTTTCTATTTTTAGTCGGTGGGTCACACGACCTGGAAGCTTTTGAAGAAACTGTGTTGTGACTGAGCCGTTTTGTGTTGTTTCTATTTGAGTAAAGCTCTGAATACTTTGCCCATCACTGATTTGTATTGTTCTGTCTCTTCTCACTGTCGCTCACCTGCCCTTCTCTCTCATCCCTCCATCGGTCCGTCTTTGCCACCACGGCCTCGTCAGCTCTTCCCGGCTGCCGCTCTCTTACAGCCTCTCCGCTCACACTTTTAATGTCATGATCTTTAGCAGCCAATGATTTTCAATAACGAAAAGGTGGCCTGACCTTTTCGCCAAAGCCTTCTTTCCCAACCTTTCCCGATACGAGGCGGAGGGTTGATGCAAGAATCGGGCTCGTGGCTTTGGTCTCCCGTGATGACGGGATGTGAACTGTATACAAAATGTTTGGGAAAACGGCCCCTCGTTGTTATGAAGTAGCCTTTGTGAGAAGGGTGGAATATGGACCTCATATCGATCTCTAATCCTTTGAGTGAACATCAGTCAGCCGACTTTTTTTTGCAGGTTTCTAAATATAATTTTGATTCTTGATTTACAAGACGTTCATGTTCACATCATGTCGTGTTTCCCGTCATTGTTTCTCCATCATCACCATCTGACATTTCCACGACTCAAACTCAAAGTTCAAAAGAAAGTGTCCTCTCGAGCTGCCGGCAGTGCCAACACGCGTCTCATCTTTTGTACAGAAACGGGAGTGAAAATCAAACAATATTCCACCATCGAACGATGTTTTTATTTAAGAGTTTTGAACTTTTTAAAAGTCTGATAAGTACAAACTGCATCGATCCATTAGCAGTGTGCGAGTGTCCGTGTTATGAAGTCTGGCATTAAAGGCAAATGTCAGAGGGATTACAGCCCCAGAGCTCAGGTGCTTATTCACCGTGGCAATTAAGATAAAAATGAATGTATGTTTACTGTTCCTCTGAGTTGGGGCCTGGTTCCGCCGGATCTATCAGTCTCACTGCGCCTCATTATGTTCGCCGTGATTCATAGAGATCGACTACAGCACAAAGAGACGCTTCACGGAACAGTGTGTGTGAGTGAGTAACTTTGATTAGACATCGCATTGCAACAACAATCTGTGCGAAAAACAAACTGAACCTGGCGATAAAAGAATAATGCACCAGAAATGTGTTGGTATCAACACTGGAAAGCCTGAAGGTGCCTCTGGAAAGATTTCGACTGCACCGACAGCGGCTCCACTGTGTGTCTGTTGGTTCAGACTGGATCATTAAAACACGACGTCTAAACGTGTTTTTTATTTATGTAACATAATGATGCTTATTTGCCAAGCATTAAGTCATTCTGATGTCTGTGCATGAAATATAAAACTGCAGCCAACATGTGGTTAAATAATAGCTTCAGGACAGAAAACAGGAAGGAACAGCTAGCCTAGTTTTGTCCAAGGTAACAAAATCAAACAAGCACCTTTACATATCGATCGTCTAATCCATACAAACACCAGTGTTTTTTTTAAAAAAACATGTCAATGTTTTGTGGACTTTAATAATTTATTGTAATCTGGTGTTTTTCTGAATGAATATGGATGTTCTTGTCTGGTGTAAGGGTTGCAGCGACAGTTTCTCTTCTCTTCTGCATAAATTAAGTAAAATCTTATCGTAGTGTTAATCATAAGCCGATTTTATACTGGGCAACAAGCCACCAATAGGCCGGCCTTTTGCCGGTCCGGTCGGCGGTTTTACACAGAAGGTGGCACCAGTATGCCTCCTCCTCGGGTACACTTATTTCCGCCTCCATTTCTATGTAAACACGAGGCGTAAACGTGCCGGCCTCTGCGTGAGATGGGCGGAGGTGTCGATGACGTGCACTGCTGTGCGGGCCACAGCCGGGGAGTTTTAAAACCAGGAAACAGCTGATCACAGCAGCCAGTCCATCGCTTCATCCGCGGACGTCAACATGAGCAACTGGAAAGCCGCTGAGATCCAGGAGATGCTAGAGTCTCCTGGATCTCTGTAGCTGACAGCCAGCAGAGCTGTTTGGTTGTGTCCACTAGCTGTCAGCTAACTGTGAAGCGGCCAGAAAACTACAAACGTTTGCAACTTTCAAATTAAAAGCCCCCCGCTAAGAACCCAGTTCTACACTCCAATGGGGTGCAATGTAAAGCTCTTATTTTGAAGACAAACTCGTTGTCACGTCACATGTTTACGCCTACCCCAGAGGAGGCCAAGTGGCGGCTTTTGGAAAAGGAGGAATATTACGCCTCGTTTTTAGATAGAGAAGGCAGCGATTTGCCGGCCTTACATTGGAGCAAATGTGCCGCCTTCTCTATGTAAAAAGGGCTATTGAGTCCCATCCCTATCTGACACTATGCTGTACGCACATCTTCCACTCTATGCCAATCTCAAAACCTGTCTGCTATAATCTGACAATAATTTGGCCTCTGGGGGCAACGACTAATGTTTTAAGACTTGCAGATATATAATGCTTCCTCTTCTGTGCGCTTGTCAAGTCTTACAGTCCGATTGGAAACTTGAGATACAAGAATGGAGTTGAGAGACGATGAATCTCTGTGGACAGATACCATATCTGCGTCTGAATGAAGTCATCAGCATAGAATTGATTTGATCAGATGAGACCGCGTTTCCTCTCTTTTGCATCCAACGTAACCCTACTCACATGTGACTGGTCGGTTCATCTTGGACACCTTTGATATCAAAATCGTATCTTTTGCTACAGATTGCACTGATATGCAGATATATTTATAGAGACTATATTATATACAATAAAGCAGCAGACCAACTTTGAGTTTTGCTCGAGGTTCCTACAGGCACTTATTTTTGTCACTACTGTCACCAAGTTGGGCAGTGTTGGGTCTTTGTAAATACATTAATTGAAGAGGATGGTCAAGACCTGCTCCAATTTGAAAGTGTTAGATCAATCTTGTTGTGGAATGGTGGTATGAAATTAAAGATTGGTGGTTAGTTGGTTGGTTGGTTGGTTTGAAATATGAGTGTGGAACAACCTGAGCGATGGGACGGAAAGCTACGCAACTGTCACGACAAATGTTGGCAAAGTTAATTTCTACAAAACTACAGATCAGATCAAAACGCTGTGCTTATGCTCCGGTTTGGTTTAGGCACAAAAACCACTTGGTTAGGTTTAGGAAAACATCATGTTCTGGCTAACAAGTCCTGTTTTTGTCACCACAAACACGACTGGAAGGTCCCTCACCAAAATCATCCAGTGGTTTCAAACCTACAAAACCCAGTCACTGGCTTGGCAGCCTCGTCACCTGTAGCTCCACCATTATCGCCCATCCACCTCCCTACATGAATGTCAGGTAATAAACATCTATCATCAACTTGACGTGGAACACTTTGTAGACATGGAAGCTTTCCTCTTACAGGATTTCGGTGGGGTATTCCTTTGACAGGACCGGTGAAAGAGATTTAAAGAGCGATGCGCAGAAAGAGAAACTGAAGAAGAGGAAGAGACAGACGATTCAGGCAGTGATCCTGAGTGAAGGAGAAGGATTGAAAAACAGAACAATTAAGCTCAAGGAGAAGCTAACGGAGAGAGATGAAACGAGAGATTGAGTGTGAAAGAGTTATCCACAAGCTGTATATCCAGGTCACCACAAAGTGCAAAGAAAACCCAAAAGCAAAGTCTGGTGCTGGGCGGACAGCCAAGTCTGACCTGCCCCTCCACTCCTTCCATTAACACCCTCCCCAGACACGAAAATCTGCAGCAGATTTAGTGCAACTGCAGAAAGTGTATATTAAACACTGGCAGCTTAAATATGGCTTCCCATTAACACCTCACAAGTGGATTATGAATCACCAATAATGAAGCGGCCTAATTTCTCCTTGTTCCCCAGTTATCAGTCATTGTTCCCATCAAAGGTTTATGGTCCCCAGGAGGGGACGGCGCCGGACAAGTCGGACCCGTCAGTGTAATTGGAAGTTGAGAGTTGAATGTGGAGTGAAATTAAGTTTTTGGAAACAAAGCGAGTGAGGTACTGAGAGGAAAGAAACAAAGGAAAGAGGCACCGGTCCAGAAATATAGTGCTGTCGCTTCAATCGCAAAAGCAGCAAGACACCCTTCTGCTACAACCTGGAAATTTCTACATTGAATTTGTTGGATCATCCATATTTAATGTGTGCGGCGAGAATTAATCTTTTGTTATTAGATTTCTTATAATCACTTCTGGCTGAACACCTCAAGGAGCCAAACAATCTTAACTCTCATGGATTTTAATTTACAAGTCAGATATTGGATGAATAAAAAAAATAAAGAAAACTTTGTCTTAATTCAGCCAAAGTTTTTTTCCCTTGTTTGGATGAACTGTCTGACCACAGAGAGGCTTAATCCAGTCAATCAACAGCTGTATGGAGTTTTAAAACTAAAACTTTTACAGATTCCAAATGTCCCAAGGAGACTTGGCGGACAAGCAAAAGCAGGAAAGTCAAATTTACAGAATAAACACTGAACAGTCGACAAGGAAGTTAAAAGAAGGCAGAACAGAAAATGTAAAAACACAAAAAAGTCATAACAAGTAAAATTAATAAGAGATAAAACCGGTCAAATCACAGAAAAGGACGAAAGAGAAGAAAAAAGTCAGTAAAGGATCTTTCAATGTGACTTTGCCCCAAAATAAGGTTTTAAATCACCTTGTATGTGTCATACGACCGCCATCTCTAGCGTCACAGACTTTCCTATTCTGTATCTTGAGAGGTTTGTCTCCTCTGTAACGTCTCTGGTACCAGCTACATTTCAGAGAGGTGGTCGGGATGATTACGGGTGTATGAAAAGCAAAGGGCTGTCACATGTTGTTGCAGGTTCAGGCAATGAAACGCTACTTCGGTTAAGTTTAGGAAAAGATATTTCAGCGCGTTAACCGTCACGAAACTTAATCTATTGGATGCACAAGGTGAGGGTAAGATCGCGTTTCCTGTTTTATTTTAATAATAATTAGTCTGATTGTGTTGGAGTCGTGTACATTGACACAAAATGGACCGTTTGTGTCCATGTATCCGATTTCTGTAGATTTGATTTTGTCTCTAATTCACAAACTGCTGTGATAACTGGGTTTCTGATCCTTCTCTGCCATGCTTGTCGGTGCATCATCAACCAAAGTTACTGAAAAAGTACACTGTCGAAATAACTAAGAGCAGAGCTGTAGACTTGAGAATTGAGATGTTGAGACAAATTTGTTAAATTAAGGGAAATTTTAAATCTCATAATGAAGATCTAGATTTGTTTTTGAAGCCTTATCTTAAGGTAGTCAATAATTATAAAACATCAGTATACATACATACATATATACAAGTTAACACCGTGAAGAAAACTACTTTATTTACAGCTTCCCTTGAAGATGACTGTGCTACCAAAAGCTTTTCTAAAGTTAAAGAGGTATTAAGTAATTTATTGTCTAGACAGGCAGTGTTTCTCCCGATACAGAGTGAGTTTTAGCAGCCAGAAATCTCAGCGAGTGAAGAAGTACTTGTTTAGTCTCTGGTATTGATTTGCCAACACTATCAACCCTCTGCAGATGGGGATTTTGTGCTGCAGGGCAGTAAAAATTTTTACTTATTGCTCCTTTAAAAGCAAAGTAGAATGAGGTGGAATTAATGAAGTCGACACGCAGGAGGTGAGGGAGACGGACGGACAGGTAATCGGATGTAGGGTACGGTTCGGACAGCCGAGCAGACAGTCGCATTACTGCAGAGACAAACAGTCGGACGGGGTAATGGGCAGACAGACAGGCAATCACGCAGCCATTCAGGAAGGATCGGTTAATCACGCAGGGATTTCCTGAGCAGGCGAACAGGACGGACCGTTCAGGACGGCGTGTCTCTGAAGGGCTGTCGTCTTTGGACTGCGGCGTGCAGGGCGGAGACTTCCTGCGGTCACGCTACGACGACAAAGACTCAGAAGGTTTGGATGCTGGTGTTGTCACAGAGGCACAATAATGCAGGCGGAGGAACGTGACGGGGAAGTGTCCCGCTTTATCTGGATGTGCACACTGTAACACAAAGCACACAACGCAGCACTTCAATCTCTGTATTGTTCTGAGTGCAGTTCTGAGCCACACGTATTGAAATGTATTAATACAAATGTTCAATGTGTGTTTCCCATCAGTCTACGGATAATTTGAGCCTCTTTCAGCTAGTTGTTTTGGTTTTATGCAACATTTACCTTTCGCCTTCGCTGTCATGGTGTGTTGTCACAGAAAGCTTGTTCAACGTCTAAATTTGGGTTATTTGTATATTTCGGCAAGTTTGAATTATATCAAACCTTCAAAGTTCCTCCAGCTCTGGAGGAGAGCGTCAGGTGTAGAGCCAGACCATCTGCTGGAATAAACACCTAGAGTCACATCAGACCCGCTTACCGACGGGAGGAGAGCTCAGAGGTCACTTTTAAGCTGTTGGGATTCATTTATCTTCACTCCTGTTTATCAACCTGACTGCAGCAGCGATCGGCGGAGGTCGTCGGGTTTTTGATGTACTGTGTCGACTAGAGCTGGAGGGGAAATGTACTGTGTTTTTATGAACGTACAGAGTAGGGAGGTCAAAGAAAAGAAGGAACCGTCATCACCGTACGTTCGCATTCGTTTGAGCCTCTTACTCAACTCAGCACTCGACACGCTCTTGGTACGAGGCGACTTTAATGAATTCTCGCTGTTTGATGCGGATGCACCGTCACAGCGCTCATCAACACTTTTCCCAGCTAAAGTTAGAGACTAGCTGATGAACAACGCACGTCATTAAGTAGCTAAAAAGCGACTAATTAGTATCTGATTTTTCTAAGGCTTTGGTGGTGACCAAATAAGAGCAAACAAACGTTTAACATCAGCTTGTTTGCACGCGTTTCTTAAAGGTGCGCTTTTGTGATTTATTAGTGCACTTCCATCACGATGGGGAACTTGCTAGATAGAATTTAAAGGAATGACTGACACATTTAAGCTCCTAGTGTTTTGACGGATGACCGACAATAAGCCAAACTTTAAAAACACTGCCATGATTTGACGACTCCAGCTTTCAGCACACCAGTTCTGTTATACATTTCTATTCTCTTAAGTCACTTCAGTCACTGTCAGACTAAACTCCAACTTGGAGCCACAGGAGAATTTTATACAACCGCTAGTAAATTGTCCTCTTTTATTGTTGACCTCTTTTCGCTGGATGAGTATGAAAAACAGAAGAGCTGTGCTTCAGGAAGGGGAAGTTTCTTTGAGGCAGAATTTATTTGTCGAGCTCTGCAGAGAAGGCAGAACATCTTGTTTTATTTATCTTGTCTGGTCAATGAATACTGTGCAAAAATGGTGCTGACTTAAAAAAAACTCAGTAGTTTCTCTGAGTGCCAAAATGTATATTCATCCAACCCAGCTGCCAGAATAAATGCTGGCGAGTGTATGTTTCTCTGCTGTAGCTTCACTTTTCTTTAGGTTCCATATTCAGCACTGCGTATGGTCTGGTTTAGCACAAAAATCACTTAAAATACCTGGTCTCCTCACCACAAATAAAGCAGGAAATTGTCCCATTGTCTTGCCAAAAACAGCCGTTTTGTTGCCAAAATTTCACGCAACTCGTTTAACAGTATGGAGGGGTTTCTTCTTGGTTATGAATGTTGAAATGCCACGTCGAACATCCCCACCACATCCGTGAACATGGTGTGACTCATGTTGTAGGTGTTTTATGACACATATGTAACAGAAATTTGAATATATCAGTGGTTTGCAGAAACATAAATGTCAACGTCTTATGCTGGCGACCGAGCTGTATTTTCTAAACCTTTATTCAACAGGATTTTTGTTCCTTAACACCTCCATGGTTCATGTTTTTAGGATATGAACTGAATAATTAGCCCCACAAACAGTCTCCGCCGACTGTGGCAGGTGGTCTGGTGTATTTTGAGTTATTTTCGTATTCAATGTTATTTCCGGTCGTCACGTTTTCAAAGGAAACATCCTGCTTCCATAAATGGAAGTGAGATGTCCAGACAGGCTTCTACCTTCAATTTGATGGTAATTTTCTTTTTTGGATAACGACTTCGAAGAAGTGAGTGTTCGTCTGATGACACGTTAACACCGAATCACACCCGCACAATCAAATACACAATCTGCAGGACACACACTGTACTTGGAAGTCCGTCAGACACAGAGTGAGGAAATAAGAGGTCAGCCATCTTGGCTCTGCTCATGTTATGATGGTGGGGTTTTCCTTTCTGTGGAAATACAGTAAATAACTACAGTAACCAGCTGAATGTCAGTAAGTGTTTACACATTCTCATTCACATTCTTGTACCTTGATGTGCACCACTGCTCAAAAGTTTGGAAACTTTGATGAAGTCAGATGGCTAACAGAACCACTCTATATTTTTAAGGGATTTTAAAGGACAAATTCCCCCAAAATTTTTAAAATGAAATCATTATCTGTTCACCCTCATTCCAGCGGAAAGTCCTTTTCGTACTCTTGACTGACTCTGATTAAAGATCTCTGACCGTCTTTGTCTCTTCCTGCCCTTTCAGACATCGTCAGTCAGTCTGGTTGAACCACTGCACAGAGTTTTGTTCTCCACATACATACTTCTTTCAAAATGATTGAAGGATGGGAAGTCGGGTGAAGTTTCGTAGTCCACAAAACAATTCTGGAGCTTCACGGCTGAACAGCATTGTGGCTTTCTTCTAAATAAAAACATTAAATGGCTCCATAAAGCTCATCGCTTGTTATTCAAGTCTCTGGAAGCCCTAATGCTTTGAGCTTAGCAGCTACGGTGAAGAGTTCGGCTTTAAAAAAAGATGCAAACAACGTCTTTTCAAAATGAATTTGGGATCTCGGGGGCTTCTGGAGACTTGGCTCACTACAGATGAGATGTACGGAGACATTTTATGTTTTTATTTAGTCCTTTGCTGCAACACTGTTTTGCTGTGAAGCTCCAGAAATTATCATTATTATTATTATTATTATTATTATTATTATTATTATTGATAATGACTTGTCCTGTAACAATTACCTGTTATTTTGCATGAGGGGCTTTTCGAAATGTTTGGGAACAAAAACGCTGTATGGTGGTTCAACCAGGCCCGACGGCTGAAAGCACAGAAAAAGACAAAGACGGTCAAAAGGGTTTCATCAAACTCAAGTCAAAAAATAAGACAATAGACTCTGAGTGGAAAGTCGCTGTTGTCCTTTACAACAGCCTGCCTTCGATCTTTGTCCTCCGCCCACGATGAGATTTGTCGTTAATTGTCTTTCTCTGCTTGAATAAAGGTTAGGCATATAATGAAAGTAATCCTTTTATCTTTTGTAATCCCAGTGTCTGTCTGTGAGCAAGTGCGCGCCTGTGTGTGTGTGTGTGTGTGTGTGTGTGTGTGTGTGTGTGTGTGCATGGCTACTGTTCGACTACAATGCAGCACTAAATGTTCTCAACCAGAGAGGAGTGAGGACACGAGCAGCCTCATTAAGAAGGCAATGATGTTTGAGAGAAAGGACACACACACACACACACACACACACAGACTGAATGTTAACACCATGCATGTTTTTTGGACAGCAGTTGTTTGTACAACTAAAGGTAGTTTCTGCTTAAAACATAATATCCTCCCTACATCACCCCTGCCGGAGGCTGATGGGAGGCATCTTGAGAGAAAACGATGGCAGTATTTCCTCTATTTTTGTCTCCTTTCCACAACTCTTGAATTGTTCATAGCTTTGTTTTTGTTTTCCTGACGCTGCTCTTTATACGGGACCATTATCGTCTGATTAAAACCTGCGCAGTTCAGAGGTGTCCCGGTGGCGTACAGTTGAGGTTTATCACTTCAACGTGAGCGGCGCATACCGCAGATGAAATCAGAACCCGGCACGTCAAAGTCGGCCGTGATGTGAAGGCAAGCGGCATTAAAGGTTATGTTTGTTGTCGGACTTGGTGTTCCAGTTGAAGGCGTGGATGGGGTCCGGGCAGCGAAGGTGGTGGAGCTGTTGTTGGAGGAGGATTTCCTGATGGGAACGCGCTCCGACGGTGACCTGGGGTGACCTCAGACACCGGACACAAGTTTCAATTCACGACCCTGAACTGAACAACAAACTCCTAGTTTATTTATAGAGCAGCAATACACTCGAGAGGTAACTCTGTTTTTAGTATCTCATGTTAAGTAAGCAGGTCATACATCCTCCGTGTGGATACGTATCGGTAAAGATTCCTGTCACAATGTCTTCACGCCCTCTAACACAAGTCTGCAGCAGTTTGTGCTTATATTGTATAACTAATATGGACCCCAGCAATAACCTCACCCACATAAACACATTCACAAGTATAAATGCTTGCATTGTACGTTTCTGCAAACAAAGGACACCGTGAAACTTTTAATTCTACGTTGTGACGACGTTGTGCTCGTGCTCTGGTGAGGTTTAGGCATGAAAACATTTTGGTAGGGGTTCAGAGAAGACGATGTTTTGGCTTCGAATACCAGGTTTAATGAGGTGTCCTGAGTTTTATCAGACCAATTTATCATATCCGCGGTTTGTAGAAACATACTGAGAGCAAACTGCGAAACAAAGATCTTTATAAACAACAAACCTTTATACAGATTCTTCGAAACAGAATGAAATCTGACTGAACTCTATCGATTATTTTGCATATTCCTGAACTTTTCTTGCTCGTGGAGCGGCTCCAGGTTCGGCCTCTTTCCCTCGGACCGTCCTCACTTGGACTTCTGTCAGAGGAGGATGTCAGACATCGCACAAATACGGCCCCAACTGTCACACTTGGCGTTTGGAGGAATTTTTGGAAACAATGCTCGCGCTGAAAGCCTGGTAATATTATCTGTGAACACGGTGCCAGGGGCTCTGCTGACCCTTGGCAGTGTCCCCGGGTTTCCATCCACTGCCCAGAACAAAACAACAGAGAACGATTTATTTATAGTGAGTGTCAACCACTACAGTTGGTCGGGTCAGCTGTGGGGCGTCCCAGTGACTCAGCGGGACAACGGCGCCAGGCGAGCTGTGCATGAGATGCTGCAGGGACGTGTAAAATATTCAACTTGCTCTTGTTTTATCTGCCCGTTCAGTGTCAGTCTTATGCATTCATATCACAGGGCTATTTCCTCTGTTTTACATATTTAAATATGTTTTTAATAGTGTTTCTTCATGATTATTCTTCTTTGTTATGATTGTCCCTCATCTGTCTCTCTTACGTCCCATTACCCTTATTTCCTATAAACAATAAATACATATTATCTCAAAAAATAACAATGAATTTGAATAATGAATGTCCTGAGCATGCAGAGTGCTTCCCGTCCCAGTTTCCCCGCACAAACAGGTGCAGCCATTCGCATCTGCCCGGTCCAAACACACTCCTCCGCAACCCGGCTATTCATCAAAAACAAAAAAAAAAACTGTGGCTGACAGTATGGTAATGTTTGGGTTTTAGCATGGAAATAAGGATGAACCCCAGAAGAAGATAACAAGATGGCGAGAGGAAAGCAATCCATCAAGTAAATCCCCAAACAGCCATTTCTGCTTGTTATATTAACAACACTGGAGCTGAATGGGCATTTTTGTAACAAACGGCTCTCATCTATCAGTTAAGTGAACCAGTTGGTGCTTCAAACTTTTGAGTCTTTCGAGGATTTTTACTTATTTTTTTATTTTTTTCAACAGTTTGAAAAGTCTAACTTGGTGTGAACTACGGTGACTGCCTCTGTTAACTGTTGTGTACTGTTAGTCTGGAGAGCGCTGCCACAGGCAGAACTACCCGAGGGCCTTGCATCAAATCTGGACACAGCGTCGAACGTGGAGCCCCGTTCATTCCTATGAAAGCTGATCAGTGGTGATTTGAACCCAAAAAAGATCGACTTCCCAGGTAAAAAAATACCTAGATCCTCCGTGTTGTGCGGCCCATGGAGAGCCGGCTAACATCCCCCTTGAATGGGGATAAAATAATTTAATCGCGCAGCTCTTCTTGACTTTCCAGATCTTATTTGACCGAATGTAGTAAAACGAGTCATTTCTCTGGGATTGTGATGCTCAAAAACAATCATCCACAGTTTGTTTCACTGTGTCAGCTCTTGATCTCGACGATGAGGCCGGCCATCTTCTTTGCAAGGGAGAAGTTTCGATCGAGCCAGCCGCGGTAAATACTTCTCTTCTTCGTTGGTTTTCGCCAGCGGACTAAAAAACCACAGTCCCACCCACTGTGTGCGTAACATCATGCTATCCACTGACTGGCGATCTGTGTTGAGTAAGAATGGGATGCACAGCAAATAAATTAATGTGTGGGAAACACCGAAAGTACACGTGTGTGAGGAGGTGGGCGGGGCTGGAGGGCGCTGTAAAATGACATCATTGATTCGAAAAAAGTGGCTTTTATCCTCCTGGGCGGGTCTGTACAGCCGTTTCTCTGATAAGGATGGACGGGATTATTTTGTTTGCCTTCAACAGGCTGTAGCAAGGGATGTATTCATCTCACCAACATCATTTACAGTCGACGTGAAAGGTGTGGTCATGGAGTAGTTAGGTAGCAATGCTTACATACTGCACCTCTCTCATGGTCTCGTTATTATCTCCAGCCACGGGAGCACAACACCAGAACTACCTGAACCGCCGAACAAAACCGAGACGCGAGCAGAGACACACTCATCTCCTGTCCTGCTACCTGTTGAACACAACGCCAGCACATCCAGATGTTTGACACCTGAGTTGAACCCATCTGCCGTGGAGACAAACAGCCCTTTTTAACTAGACTTTCCTCGGCAGCTGGTTTCTTTCATGAGCGTGGATGAAAGCTGCGTGCTGCTGCTGCTCAGCGGACCTTTCCACAATACAGGGAGTCACCCTATTCAGAGTCGATATCAAAAACATCACTCAGTGGAGCCGTGAGGTAAAGTGCATCACGGGGTCTTTCTGAAAAACGTTTTTCTATTCACACAAAAAGAAAAAAAGATGGAGTGATGTCGGCGGCGTGGAGGTGAGTGAGGCACCTTTACTCACTGATGATATCAAGAAACAAAGAGACAAGACGCTGTAACGGCAGCGACAGATCAGCTAATGGAGAGGAGAACACAACCTCTGCTTTTAACTTTAAAAGTAGTTTGTATCTCCTTTTTAAAACCAAACGAATTCGCTGGCACGGCCTTATCCTTGAATCCATTATAAAGTTTCCTGACGCCGGTGAGAAAATGTCTTTGCTCTTCTTTTCCTGCGTCGTTTCTCCCTTGAAAAGTTTCTTTCTGTGTTTCTTTCTGTGTTTAAGGCTTCTCAAAATCTGCGTTTACATCCAAACTGAAATTATTGAAATCTTATTGAAATCATTCTCCAACTTACAGGTGCACTATGTAGTTTTGGAGAAGACATTTTAATCAAAAGAGAAAGATCTTTTTATTATCGTATTGTTATTTCTAAATAAACTGATAAACAAACTGACCTTACAGCACAACATACTGCTTTACTTTGTTTACATATGGTGGACCCCGCCATTCTGGGGATCTTATTTTCCTCTGAAAACAGCTTGTTTATTCACTGATGTAAAAAAGTTAATTGATATTGTGAATAATACAATTCTGAGTTTAGAGTTCTTCTCCAAAACTACACAGCGCCCCTTTATCTGTTTGCATGGATGCTAAAAAGAATGTGTATTGAGCTAACGTTAGCTAATGTTAGCATTAACTATCACGAATGAATTGTCCTGTTGAAAAGGAGCCTCACACCCTGCATCCACCACATAGCAACTCATGTTCACCAATCGTCGCTCTCGCATTAGATAATCCATGATTCTGTCCGGGTCAGAACCAGTTCTGACTTTTCATCTTGTCATGTTAGTAGCTGCCTTCAAACTTCTGTAGAGGTTCTCGATTTGGCCAACGGTTCGATGGATTCTGGGTTCATTCACGTTGTTTGAACAACTGGTTTCGAGCATTTCAACCATCGTTGCGTCTTGAACTCCTTTAAAACCTCCGACAAATAAGTTCCATCAGCCGTCGATTGGTTTTGCTTTGCGCCCGCCGTGTTTTTGTGTCGCCTGGGAGCAACAACACCTGCGATGTGATATTATATTTATTACAACCAGAAATTAACAATCGCAATAAGCATGTTTAATATTTTCCTATTGATCAGAATATCAAAGAATATCATTAAGCAGGCCACACGTTTGTGACGGCGTTAACGGAGCGGAGCAGCAACAAAAGACGAGCTGACAAACAAACACCGCAGCGTTCAACACTCAGATCGGGTCGGATCGGATCAGCCTCTGCTGACTGTGTGTTTATTCTGGTTATGAGTGGATTATTGGGGTCGATGTAAACGCAGCTGTTGAGTTTCACTTTCACCCTGCACACAAAACTGTCTTTCTAAACTCAAGGCCTCCACGCTGTTTTACGTTACAGCTGCAGAGAGATGAAGGGAGTTTGTTCTCCGCTCTCTCAGGCAATCGTGAGCTTAAACAAGCAAGCGCGTTGTGTTTCATATCACAGGACCACATGCGGCCTCTTATCATATTTTCTTAGAAGATATCGGCGCAAACAAACAGCGAAAATAAAACCGGAGGGACAATAAAAACCCACACCCTGAATCCGGACGAGGATCATTGTGCTGAAAACAAACAGCAGAATACGAAGATGACAGAACCGTACTGGGCCCAAACAGTCTGCTGGTTCAGCCGGCAGAGTGTCCAACCATCGCTTTTTAGGGAGTCGTGCTCATCATAAAGACACTTTCCAAATGAACTGTGTGTGGACGGCCCATTACTTCACACTCTCAGATCGTTCCTAAGTGCTAATAAAGAGCAGCTCTAATCAGATTCCCAATTAATTGATTGTGACCACGGGAGGCCGATCGAGTCCGGATCCGCCCCTGCACAAAAAGCCTCAACAGCAGTGATTGTTTACTTCCACGTAAAAAACACTTAGATTCAAGGATTTAATGGAGACGTTTAATCCTGAGAGGAAGCTGCGTGTTGTTGCGTTCTCTTTAAGATGACGGGTGTGACATTCCCGCTGCTCGGTGAATTACACAGAGAGACAGAAGGGATTTGCTGTGATGTGTAAATTAAGTCATACGTGCGTGTTTATGGGCAGGAAACGCCATCATTCAGATTCGGAGCTGTAGCACAGATGTGTGTCACGATGGCAGCCACAGAAATCATGACTCAGAGAAGATTTATGTAATTACTCCCCGCCTGCTTCCCTTGAAGAGCCAGAAACAAAAAAAAAAACACTTTTTTCAAGACCTCGTTGTAAAGAAATCTGCCGCTGACTGTCGTTCTTATCAATAGAAGCAGTTAACTCAATCCAAACCCCACTGTGTCTCCTCTTCACTGGTCCTCATACCAGCACAACAGATGGGCCGGGTGTCAGCACCGACCCAAATAACCTTTCACTTCTCCAGGACCACATTTGACCATGAAGACCCGAAACACAGATTCACGAGGTTGAAATGAAAAGCTGACAACAGATCTTCTTCTTCAAAGTCTTCTTTTCAAAGCAGATGCCATTCTTCCACCAGCACTTGCCACTTTTCAGCACTGATTTGCTTTTCCATCGTCAGTTTCACTGCGCCGAGTCGTGGGCCGAGCCGGGCCAACTCCAGAGCAGAGCCAAGCCACGACCGCCTCCAAGCGGGCCACGGTGACGTCTCACCACTGCAGCCAACCCGTAACAAACTCCCGTCGCTCCCTCGAATCGATACTCAACTCATATTTTGTCTCATGTTTTACTGTTTCATCGCGTTCACTTTCAGCTGGTTCAGCCGTTGCGTTTAGTTCCTGCTGCTGAAGACGCAACATTTCCTGTAGTGCTACTT
Organism: Spondyliosoma cantharus; assembly: GCA_900302685.1. Classification (NCBI taxonomy): domain Eukaryota; kingdom Metazoa; phylum Chordata; class Actinopteri; order Spariformes; family Sparidae; genus Spondyliosoma; species Spondyliosoma cantharus. The sequence goes on from OMLP01012638.1 coordinate 34,269, forward strand.
CACAATAAAAGCCCCCCCCCCCGTTATTTAGTAATTTAAAAGCTTTTATTATGAAGGAGTTGAAATGAAACATGTTTGTCGCGGTGATTCTTCCTGATATTGAGACAAGCGCGTCAATTGTTAGTAGTTTAAAACACACCTTCAAGCAGGTAGGCCAGCTGTGGTGGAAATGCAAAACCCCGGCCTCGCGGAGTCAAACTGGGTTCAGCCCGGACGGCAGATGTGACGGGAAAACAAGCCATTTGATGTCCTCAAACTTCCAGTGAATTTCCTGGATCCTGGAGTAAATGTTCTGCTGCGCACTGCTACTAATGACACTGACACTACTCTGTTCCTCAGAGCCCACGTTGATGTGTTCAAGTTGTTTCTTGGGTTAAAGAAAGGTCGAATATATTTAGTTGTTAGATATAAAACAGAAAAGGTTTCAGGTTAAAGGTTCGTAGTATTTTACAACAGCGGGGTTGTAAAAGGAAATGTGAGTTTATCTAAGAAAAAAAAACAATAAATCTTTCCATTTGAGAAGCTGGAACCAGAGGACGTGTGTCATTTCAGCTCATAGATGACTTCAACGATTAATGATTATGAAAAGTAGTTGGTTAATTGTTACTAAACGTTGATTTAGGGCTGCATCGCACTGTATGTACAGTAGGTGTACACAGAAACAGTGTTGACCTCGTCTCTCTGTCACACAAACACAGATGAAGCGATCGGTCTTTACAGAGCCCGAGTGCTGCCGTGCTCAGAGGGAGGGACACGGCCCAAGAGTGAAGTCCGCTTCCTGTCCTGCTGCATCGGAAATACCAGGCCGAGGCCTCCGAGGCTGGATTCAGATTAGACCACAAACACACACACACACACACACACACACACACACACACACACAGCCGCACACA
>OMLP01012640.1:0-13966 GCA_900302685.1 Spondyliosoma cantharus
GCTACAATTGTGGCCTTACAGGGACAAAAGAGACATGAAGCTGAGCTGGGAGCTTTAAATGTGAACCCCTAGTGTCAGTCTCATTTTTGTTCTCAGCACGCTTTCAGTCTACTAGCTCAATACAGGGGGCGGAAGCGGACTGCATGTGATAACGTTCACTGGATGAATGAAAGAAATGTTCCCAGAGCAGTACACCTCCACACCGTGCCGATGAAGCCGCTGACAGCGGGTTGTTGTTGGATATCAGCGGCCAACAGCACAGCGGCTTCAATTCGCCCAGCTTCTCTCTGACTGTGTACTGAACGGTGCCTGCGAGCCACGGCTAACGTTAGCATCGCTCAATCGAACCCCAATGGTGATCTATTTAATCAATCGATGTTACTTCAACGTTATAAGCCAAACACAGGTTTGTTACAGGAAAAGACGACCCGGCGATGTCCTCTCATCTGACGGCGACCTCTCCGGTCGCCAGTTAAACGCATTAGGACACTCCGTCCACAATCCTGGCTAACGGTAGCCTGCTAGCATTACACCTAACTGAGGGGGGAGGAAATATGGCGACCAACACAACAAGAAACTGCCTCGACAGAAAAGGGTGGCTTTTCACCAGAGCAGCGAGGATTGGTTTTGAGTTTAAACCTATACAGACTGTAGAGGGGTGAAATTCCGAGGCGAGGACAGAGTGAGGCTGGACTTACCTCGGTATTTCACGAATTCTGCTTGTTAAAACAGCAGCAATGGCGGCGCGGCCTGTGAAGCAAAGCGACAGTTAAATCCACATTCAGTCCGCTCATCCAACAGCGGCCGCGGCTCGCGCTGAACCGAGTCAAACTTGAATGTAACCGACAGGTATCCAGGGCGACGGAGCCGGTCTCGGGTGTTATACTGTAATCAGGTTGAACACTGATCGATAGGACTGATCAGAAGCAGTTGGAAGTGGTGGAGCTCAGCAGCTGCCCGAGCTTCTCTTCCCCCAACAACAATGCGGTTGTGTGAATCTTTACGCCGTGACGTCACGGCGTACAAAGGAAAACCCGGAAGTCGCTGCTATGGCTTTTGTGGGAGATCTACTGTACAAGTTCTTTAATTTATAACAATATATATATTCCAGAAAAAATGTCATTTTAAGAACTGTTCAATGTGCTTGGTTTGAGAGACCAGGTAAATGAACAGGGGATTTTAAAGGAAACATTAAGTGTTATTCTGTTTTTTGTTACTGTGTGGTGGCCCTGAAGTGCAGATCATAAACACAAACTACCATGATTATACTCAATGTGGGACTGAGTCAGTATAACCTACAGTGTGTCACTGTCTGTTCATTGTAATAAAGGAACATGTCTGCCACGGCAGCTGTGTGGCTCACTGATGTGTTATTAATAGGTTTTGGACAACAATGGAGCTCTATGGCACAGAGGAGCAAGAGGCTTCAGGTTTTGGATGCGCACATAATACACATTAGTGATATCAAATAATTGTTAGTTTGGGTTTGCACATGGCTTTTGTTGACAGGAAGAAAATATAGTCTCACTAGAGTTGTGCTTTTATCACTGACTGCACAGAGACTTGATGCGAAAGGCTTTTCCTGTTTTGGGATTTTACCACCAAAACCACTGATCAGACGTAGTTTTATTTCAGATTGGAAAAATAAGACATTATTACACTGTCATTCTTCACTAAACCAGCTACGTGACTGTTCAAAACCTGTATATAAAACAATATATACAGTTGCTAGTAGGAGTTAGGATAAACACACTCTTGATAAGTTTTTTTTTTTTTTTTTTTTTTTAAATTGACCCATCCAGTTCATGATCTTTGAACAAGTGACATTAATGATTAGTAGAGATGTTGATGAAGGTTCTCAGTCATCCAGGTCATTGCACCTTGGCTCATCTAGCCCTAGCAACCCACAAGAGGCCCTAACGACTCTGAAAATCAGACCTTAATGACTCTGTAAGGACATGCCCACACAGAATTTAAAACCCTGCAAACCCCCCTCCAGTAAGTTAGAACTGAAGCAGCCTCTTGGATGAGAGGAGAAATATTTTCAAGAAACTGAAACAAGTCCAGTTGACTACAATACAGCACTTAGAAGCTTAGTAGAGGCCACTAACTGCAGAGCTGGATGACCATTAAAATCAAATTAATGTAAATCACAATGCAGATTTGTCTCCAAGAATTTACTTTTATTTTTAAATCCTAAAATATTTACAATTCCTTATGCACAGGATGGACAGAAAATACTCTACGTAAATCAAGCAAAGCAATAAAAAAGGAACTCCTCCATTTGGAAAAACATCCAGTTCAGCAATAGGTCTAGACTAGAGTATGTTTTGCCAAGCTTAGCACAAAGGCTGGAGGCAGGATGAAACTGGGCTGGACTTGCCAAGTCTTGGTCCTATTGCAGAAATTAAACAGATATCCATCTTCTTATCTGACAGAAAAGGCTTTCCAAAAAATGCTGGACTGTTCCTTTACCAATAACTCTGCCCTGTCTTATGGTGTTTTTTTTTTCTTCAAGTAATCAAGCAGCAGTGAGATGGATCAGGTGGACTCAGTCGGTGGCTCCGCCTCGCCTTGACACCGTTTGGGACAGTTGGACAGAGCGTCCTCTTTGGACAGCAGGTTGTTTTTGCGGAGGTGGCAGGCCTGCTGGTAGGGGGGGCGTATGGGTGGCTGGGTGGGAGGGGTGTACTGATACTCTTTGCCAGCATCCAGCTAAAGACAGGAAACAGTAAGAGAAATAGACAACAGCATGTATGAGATTGTGCTTGGGTGAAGAAAAGAAAGAATAATAACTGCATGCATCACTTGAAACAAGAATCCCTTTAAACAGTCCTAATTCATCCATAATTTACCCCTGAAAACACACTAAACACCCTAATCTACATCGAGGTGTTAGGTCAATAGAGATACTTTAATCTGTCCATTAATTAAAAAAACTAAACCCTGAAACACACCTTGAATAGGAAACCCCTTACATATTAAGTAAATGTTAAGGGGTTCATGACTTTCCCCTTAATTCACACATTGTTTCAAAATATTTGACAAATCCATTAATGGCCCAGTTTAAGGTGTTATTAAGGTTGGATTTTGGGTCAATCAGAATTATTCAGAGGTTAACCTCATTTATAGTTTCTAAACAGATAAATTAATAGATTATAATATGTTAAGGGTTTTCTTAACTGGAATGTATTAACAGTTTGATTGGTTTTAAAAGGTGAGTCAGTTTTGAATCACATTAATACTATTCCTGAATCGTCCTTAACTGAACAATTATATTTCTTATATACTATTTAGTGGTGGCTTTCGTGTAATTTGTTACATTTTAAGGGGTTTCTACCACTAAGAAACTCTTGTCATGCAGGTTATCCATCAAAAATCCCATCAAGTATTACATTCACTTCATTTATCCATTAATTATCCCCTTAATATCACAGTAAATTTTCATTTAAAGGGGACATTAAATAAAGCAATATAACCTTAGCAGATACAATCAAACAAAGAATGGAATGACAGCTGGTTCAATGATAAAAAAGGAACCATGGTTCTGATTGACTCAGTAAAGACCATGAGGATAAACCTGTGTCGCCTCACCTGCAGAGGGTAAGTTCTGTCTGAGTCGAAGGCACTGAGATCACCACAAGCAAGGAAGGGAACGATGACCCTGTTCGGACCCTCTAACTGGTTAAAGTCTACATCTGAGGCACACAGAACAGAAAACCCAGACTGAGAACACAGAGGAGAACAAGAGGACCAGGACATGCAGGGAGGATAAAAACTGATCCATATGTGATTTATGCTACTGAGACAAATATGATTATTCAAAACTAAACAGAGACCACATCTGTTCTGAGATCTGTACAGATTAGATATCCTGGACAGACCAAGTATGTAAAGGGTTCAAAGTTACCGTAGGAATGATCCAGCAGAGGGTTGGACATGTTGGGGACGTAACCTTCAGGAGGACAGTAATTCTGACACACCACAAACGCCTCTGTACACAAACAGACACAACGATACTGAGTATCAACAGAGTTCAACACCAAAGGTTTGATGTTAATTAATGTGGTAAGACAGACAAACGCACAGTTAAATCAGATTTTACTTTGAGTTTGGATATTCTGTGTTTCTCAGATTTTACTTCATCTACGATTTGAGTAAAACAGCTGCTTATGTCACTAGACTGCAACTCATAGCACAGAAGTAAAACATTTATAAAAATTCTCTAGATGAGTTGGGGGCGAGCCGTGTGATTGGTCAGTTAGGACGATGTCTCACCGATGCTGGAGTTTCTGCTGCTGCGAGGCTTGGCACAGGTGACACCACTGAAGAAGATCTTCAGCTGAGAGTACAGCAGAGTTACATCTTTACCTCTGAAGATCTGAGACACACAGGGCAGGACAGGGTTAATGCAGTTTGATCTGACAGTGGTTACAACCCACAATGCACCACTGCACATAAACTATTCACACTGTGGCAAAATTAGACTCACCTTGGCCACAAACGTCCCTCCAGGTTTCAGGACGTGAGTTGTGATGTTCAGAGCCTGAGAGGAAAAAAAAGAAGTCAGCATGACATCACAGACTGACAGGTGAATAAAACACACCTCTGTACTTACAGCCAATAGGAGTTGAGCCTGGATGTATTCATCCACATCATGGAGCCCGGTTACTATGGAAACAGATCATGAAAAATTACTTCAGATAACAAACAGGCGTCATCATAGTTCAACATACCTCAAAGTTATTCCAAGCAGCAAACCTTAAAAAGGAGAAAATATATAAAAACCAGAGAGCAGCAAAACAAACAAAATGAGGACAGAAAAAACGCACAATATAAATCAAACTTTAGAGGGTTACATCAATATATAACTTAAGTCCCAGGGAACTTTCTTCAGCTTTTTTAATCAACATCTGGGGATACTTTACAAAATTTTACTTCGAGTTTATAAAATTATCTTTGTTTTGCATAAAAACACCAAACATAACAATAACTTATTCAAGAAATATGTATTACATTCTTTGCAACAAAAATAGTCAATATTCACGCTGTCCAAAAAAGCTTAACAGTGTCCCAGGTCAACCCAAGCTGCTCCTCAGATTCAATATGTATTTGACAAAATGTACATTCATTACAAATTAGAATTCACTGCATGGACAAATATTGTTAACTGTTTTAAAATGAAATTCCTTAATTTTAGGTGATAAAGGAATGTCATGGAAACCTTTATTTTAGCCTTGGAAATGATTGATGTTTCCCTCTTTTGCAATGTTGTCAAGACACAAAAATATGCTGAGTTTAAACATTTCAAAATGAAAATACAGTGAAAACAACTGCACACTGAGGTGAAGTGTTTCAGATCTTTATCATGAATTTCCCAGGGGTAGTGAATGTGTCAATCTCGGGACTGTGTTATAGATAATTCCCCGTGTTTGGAGCAAGAAATTTAAATGGGAAATGATTCCTCACAACTGAATGAAACTATTCAAAGGGTGATGGAAGAGACTTGAAAGCAGGTGAGGACAGGCAGATAGTGAGCATCTTACCGTCTGGAGCTCCGTCACACACAACCAGGTCAGCCGGCTGACCCTCAAAATGACGGATTATCTCCTGAGCTGTCGATACCTGAGAGGAGGAGGGCGACATATCATGTGAAGTCAGCAGCCCTCCACAAATACCCCTGGAGTTTGAATGTTACATGTTAATTGCTGATGTCTTTACCTTTGTGATGTCTCCCTGGATCTGAGTGACTCCTGGCAGTGGAGCCATGGCCTGCAGATCAACCGCAACGATCTTCACTTCCTCACCTCGTTCACCCTTCTCACCTTTCTCCTCCCGCCCTCTGAGAGCAAAAACAAATCAATTCAATATTAAAAGTTGGAACTGAAATGCAGAGCTGCTCATCAAAGGAAAACATTTTTTTTAACTCAGGATTTAAAATATTTTACTTTATTTTAATGAATTTCAATTCAAGTGTAGTCACACTTTTTGATGTTTCCTATCCAGGTGAGTATATTTATGTTCATTTAAAAAACAAAAGAAGCAAAACCTGAGTTTCCGGCTGAGGACCTGACTCCAGCTGCCAGGAGCTGCACACAGATCCACTGCTCTGTTCACACCTGTGAGAGAAAAATAAAACTTTATCAATTAATTTTTGACAAATTGGACATTTGACAGTATATGAGTAAAACCAGTGACAGAGGCATGGATGGATGGCAAAGGAGCCTGGGTGAGCCCTAAAAGGTCAATCCAGAACCAGAGAGTTAAAAGGCCCATTTATACCTTTTTCACACATGACATACACATAGACAACTATCGAATGTTTGGTTGTTGTCACGTATAAACAGATTTTTAACATTCTTTGTATCAGTAAGGCAGGTGGGAGACCTGAAGCCCATGGGGGTAATACTCAGCACATGGACACAGGTAAGAGGAGAGACATGTCTCAGGTGTCCTGGGCCTCTTACCTGTGAACAGGTTGAACTCTTGGTCGAGCTGCAGCAGCTTGAAGGCGCTCCTCGCTCTCCAGCCCTCCTCTTTGGCTAGACGGTAGTAAATGTCCCGCTTGTCTTTGGAGGAGCGACCCATTGTGACCGCTGACCCCTCTGATGGAAAACACACACAACAGAATGTGACGTTATGGTGGTTTCTCTTCTTTTAGTGAAATTTCTATGACATGATGAATTATGCAAGGTTCACAGCTAATGATCGTTTAAACATTTGCTGATATATCATCCGTTTATCTATTCTATTATTATTTGTATTAATGTATATAATATATATAAGATGAAACAACCTAAATTATTTTTTGTAATCGTTCAGCCGAATTGAAGAGCACTCCAAATTGAACCTAAAACTATATTTAATTATAATTTCGTCAACAAAGTTATTGTGCTGCAGACGGTTAACATGGTTGTCTTCACTTTTCAAACGGAGTTTGGTGTCAAGCGTACAAGAAACAACACATTTCACGGCTGTCGGAGCTTATTGTCTCATGTTAGGTTAGTGTGTGTCTCTGAATTGAATGCATAAGTATTTATACTAAACAATACACGAAAAACAATACCATGACTTCTATTTAAACAGCGTTTTGGGGCCATTTACTATCCGTTGTACATACTTGTTCACGTGCTGTTCCGGTGTTGACGATGAAAAGACCCCTGGTGATAGCTGTCCCAGAAGCGCCTGTCCAAACTTTCGTTGCCTAAACACACCATCTCCGCTAAAAGATTAAAACATTGTCTTTTTAAAAAATACTGAAACATTATTGTTGAGCTTTATCAATGTTTCTAAATATGTATTTCAATCAGCAATTTCTGTCTCTACACAGGTGTACATTTAATCGTATTTTTTAACGTACATTTATACGCCTAAAAGGCAATGGGATGATTCAACAAGAAAGAACAAATAAATAATACATATTTACCAATAAGCAAGTTATTTTTTTTATGTTATGTTTTCTTTTTTCTTTTCTTGCTTTACAGTATTTCCAGGCTTCTGTCTTCTCAGTAGCGGACACATGGTATCGCTGTAGATACATTTTCATTTTCTGTACAAAAAGGAGAAAAAAAGACAATATACAAAATTGTTTTATTGTAAATGAAATATAAAAATGCAAATGGAAGATTACAAATATAAAATATATTAAAATACAAAAAAAAGTTCTGCTGTCATGAGCAAAATTGACAAAAACAATTCTTAAAGTGTCAATGTCTCTATTGTATCTAAATCAATTTTGCATGCAAATTGCATGATTCTTGAGTATTATTGGCTTTGACTGGGTCTGTTCTTAGAGGTGTACCTTAAGGGATTTTTGTCCATTTTGTGCACTGTTCACGGAGTTAATAAAGGATTAAAAACTGTGAAAAGACCCAATAAAGACTATAACATGAAAACAGACCAATTACCTTCAATTGAAATTTAAGAGTGCTTAAATTTAAGTTATTCAGTTAATTTTGATGTTTGTTTCTTTAATGGCAAACTATTTTACTCGAAGAATAAATTCTTGAAAAGACAAATAATGCCTTGACAAGTAATTTCAATGCCAAGTCTGTCTCTTGTATTTTTATTAATATTTTTTTATCAGTATTATCAAATAAGTAAAAAAAAATATTTTAATTAATTAATTTCTTTCTCTATGTTAGCACCTCCCTGAATGGATTGAACTGAGTTGTAGCATTAACTACAGAGAAGATGACGATGAAAGTGAATGTTATTTTCAAGGTGGCTGGTGTAGAGATAAGGGAAGAGTCTGAAAGGAGTCAACACATCACATCAGAAATCTGTTTATATACAAAAGGTTTAATTTGAAAACAAAAATAATAAAAAATATTTTTTCTGATCAGTCGTACATTTCGAAACCACCAAAATCCGTATCAAACTGAAAAAAATAGCTTTAAACTTCATGTGAGTAAACTTAAATCTGAAACTAATTATATTCTTGTTTACAGCAACAAACAAAAGAAAAAGAACCGTTTTAGAAGAGTCAGACACGAGACAACTTAAATAAATAACAGGAAGAGGAATGTCTCATTACCAAATAAATAAAATAGAATGTACAATGTAAAAAAATTGTAAAATGTACAAAAAATAAAAACAACATTTATTAAAAATACAAAAACAGAATATTTGCATTGACTGTGCATTTTACACCCTTGACTGGGAGAGAAGACAGATGGAGGACTGGCCGTGGACCCTCTGACGCTTTTAGAGAACTGATTGAATAAAAACAAACAGCTTTATACCATCATATCTTTGTGGTGTCTTGTTGTATTGATATCCTCTTCCAATCATTTCAAAGAATGACCCGCCAGGCTTTAAGAGTAAAAAAAAACAACAAAAGGAAAAAACTGTCTTGAAGATGCTCGACTGCAGAAAGATCATTTTTGCAGGTTCAGATGCACCAACAGCAGCAGAGAGAGAACAGTCTGACTTACTTGTTAAATCCCACATTTCCTGATTCTACTCACAATTTGCTCAGTTTCAGACAGTATTATCGGCAGGAAAAGTCAGCGCCTGTTTGCATTCAGACAAAATTAAACACTCTTGTGAGATGTTTGGGACTTGAAGAAAACGTTAACACTCTGCTGAGTTCATAATCAAAAAGTCATTTTTTGGTATCAGAACCAGTTCTAGCTCTGTAGAGGTGTGTGTGTTGCCATGTGAAGTGTCTCCCCATATCAGCAGGTGAAGAACATTTGCTGACATCACAGGGTCATGTTCAGATCCTCAGAGAAACAAACACGTTCTTCAAACTGAATTAAGTTGAGCAAAACAAGAAGTGGAGATCTTGGACATCTCTTTTCTGACGACTACAGTGCAGACTGCATTCACCAAAATAAAAAATGAAGGCCCCATCTCACGATTATGACTTAGTCTCATAGTCACAATATAATAATAGTGGTTGCACCATATTCTCTGACATCAGATCCTGTGTCCTGATCAGGAATTTAAGCCATATTAACTATTTATTAATCATACTTTATTGCATGTTTCATTATGACAGCTGTTACCAAAAAAAAATGGTGCTGCCTGAGTATTCAGACTAGTGTCATTATAATAGACTTTCTAACTTAAACACAATCTCCTGAAGGATATAGATTTTTGATACGACAGGGAACAACTGACAAAACACTATGGGCAATAAATTTGAATTTTTCATTTCAAGATAAATATAAAAAGGCTTGTGTTCTGTGTGTTTAACACACTAGCACTGTAGTTAATTCACTTCTGACCACAGAAGAGAGTAGAAGATATGTATGGATATTTTTGATAACCCAAAGGCCTGTGACCCATCAGATTCTGGGACGTGTGAAGATCAACTGTCAATCAAATTTTGTCTGATGACCTGACAGATCTACACAATAACATGCCTTATAGTATGTCAGTTCACAATATTTGGTTAATAGCAATTAAAATGACTGTCAAAGTACATTTTTGCCAGTCTGTGAAGATACAGTGTGTCATATAAAGCTGAAATTTCTATTCAGGCGAGAGAATCTGGTCACAGACTTCAGTGGCAGCCAGTTTTGATACATTAGGATGACTTTGTATCCATAAAGCAACCAGCATACCAGCAACACAATCCCAAAGACTTTAGATGCCGTTGCAGTGTTGACATACTTTTAACAATTACTGGATCGCATTATTATTATTATTATGTGACCACTGCAAGAGAACGTGGCACCCGTCAACCCACTGACGTTCTGACCCATGAGTACCACATCAATCTTCAAACGCTGCTTTCATCTTTATCTGAACTACACACCTGTAAAGTTTCATGACTGTGTCATATTCACACCTTGCAAAGTATTAAATCCAGCCTCGGTGCTACAATTGGTTTCTTCAGGACCACATTTAGTTTTTCCTCATTATTATGACGTAAGCAAGTCATAATTATGAGACAGGGCCCAGATCGGCCAGTTTTTTCTTTGGTGAATGCAGCTCACTTCCATACAATTCAATGAACAACTGGACAAAATCATAAACAGATTGATCAACAGTGAAAATAATAGTATGTTGCAGCCCTACAGACGATTACAACATGTTGTATGTCACTGATATCAAAAGTTGTAAAAAAATGTAAATTAGTTTCTTGTGATTTAACCACATGGATTCTTTGTGTTAGAACTTTTTTGGAAAACTAAAGAAACCTCTGAAGGACCGTCCAGACCAACTCATCAATCTGTAGCTGGTTACTTGGCAACGCTCCAACCCTAGCAGCTTTCAAACTAAAGGCACTCTGAAACAGGAACACCAGACAGAACGGCGCAGGTGTTGAGGATCGCTGCAAACTGCTCCACCGTCCGTGAACAGGAGGAGGCGCTGCAGAGTGGACTACTTCCTGAACACTGACCACCACTCGCTCGGAAACCTGAGTGACAACGTCACATTCGCATCATAACTGAAGTCAAACACCACAAGAGGATGGCCATCAATCAAGTCTTTGCCACACCCTGGTAGCCTCTCTTCAACCAATCAGAGACTCTGCTGGTTGGAAGAGGAAGACGAGGACGAGGAGTCAGCTGTGATGGCGTGTAGTGTTATGCCGCCATTGTCTGTCTGCTGTCCGTCGCTGCCCGTAACCCAGGGGTGAAGGAGGATCTGCTCTATGGTTGGCCGGTCAGATGGTTGCTGGCTCAGGCACCAACCAATCAGCTGCTCGCATTCTGTGACAGAAACACAAGGAGGTAAAGAAGAGCCTCAACAGGAAATAAGACACTACAGCAACAAGAAACAAACTCATCCACAGCAAAGCTGTTTTTGCCAAGCTGCAGTTTGGTTTGATAATCAATCGGTATAGTCACTTTTTAATCAATAAAATTCATTTTCTGGGTTCTTTCATATTCTGTGACAATAGCTGAAAATGCTTGGATTGTGGACAAAAGAAAACATTCTGGCTAGCATATTGAGCTTTGGGAATTACTGACATTTTGTAACCACTGACCAAAAGAAACTATACCAAACAATTAATCAACAATGAAAATAATCATTAGGTGTGGCCCTAGTTATGATAAGAGTTTTATCTGTCTTGTCAAGTTACTCGCCAACCTACCTGAGGAGATTTTCCGTCTAAAGTAGATCCGTCCTCTCAGGATCTCCTCGTCCTGTTCGAAGGGGATGTCCCCACACACCATGTCATACAGCAGTACACCAAGCGACCACACAGTTGCCGAGCGACCGTGGTACCGCCGTAACCGGATCCACTCTGGAGGACTATACACCCGCGTACCTGCAGTGAGGAGGGAGGTATTTTTTATGTTCAGCAGTATACAACAAAAGTCTGGTTTAGGAGCCTGAATGCTAACAGCAATTCCTAGGCTACTGCAGTTGTCATGATAACAGAAAGGTGCAGGTTGTCAGCATAGGGCTGAGCAATAAATCGATATTATATCATTGTCGTTATATGAAACAATATATCATCTTTGATATGACATAAGTGTTGTCTCTTAATGGTTTTAAGAACCTAATTTGATGTAGCTCTCAGACTGCAGTTGGATCATCAGACTCACCATCAAATTCTGTGTAGGCAGCGTCTTTGAGGAGGGCCCCTGAGCCGAAGTCAATGAGTTTGATCTGTCCGGTCCTCAGGTCCACCAGCAGGTTCTCATCCTTGATATCTCGGTGGACGACTCCGCAGGTGTAGCAGTGACGCACAGCCTCAAGCACCTGCAGGAAGAAGCTGCGCGCTGCCACTTCGTCCAGGGCGCCGTGCTCCGTGATGTAATCGAACAAATCCTGCCCTGACTCGGGACGCTCCATCACTATCAGCCAACCGTCTGACCGCTCCCACCAGTCCATGAGCCGCACCACGCCGCCAAATGCCCCGCCCACCTTCTTCAACAGCACAATCTCCAGAGGAACCATCGCGCCGCACTGAGAGAGAACATTTCAAGATATATCATTACCTCAATGAGCACAGAATGATAGAAGAAAACAAAGAGACTGATTTGTTTGCCAATTTTGCCTAAAACTGTCTGATTCCAGCTTCTCAAGTGAGTAGATTTGATGCTTCTTTGTCCTACAGGATGAGTAAACTGGACATATTTGAGTTTGGACTGTTGATAAGACAATACTATACATCTGAACACAACACTTTTGGTATATTGTCAATAAAGTATATAAATCTCCAATAAAAATAAATGAAAGTTGCAGTTTTAAAAGATTAAATTATCGTAGAGGTGACAGACCAAAACAATACCATGACAACATTTTAATTACTGCATATTAACATAACTATAGACAGTATACTTTCATTTGAAACTGTTCAAAATAAAGGCCCTTCAAAATGAGTTAATGTGTCCCACAGGGATCTATTCTTCTTCCTCTTCAGACACCTCTGATGTAAATTATCTTCTGTTTCTGCTTTTGTATGATAAAACAAGATACTTGGTTTAATTGTTGACAAAACAAAAAATATTTTAAACGGGAGAGAGCCTCTGCTCTCTGAGTCAGTCAGGTTTCCTGAAGCTATAACACACATTCAAACATGGACATTTCTTAATCTATTCAAAGATTTTACAACATAATCAGGTGTGTTAGTGTGTTTTGACAGGTCTGTTGTAAAGGATTCTTGATCTCAATGACTGCCTTATCTAGTAAAATCATTGGATAACAAAATAACGGCTAAGTGGTAATTAATCTAACAGAAAGCTATTATAAAACAGTTCATCTGGAGGTAAAAATTCCACTAAAACTTACCAGGGAGCCCCACTCAGTCACTCTGTCCCTGCACACATGCTTCACTGCCACCTGCATGTGGACATAAACATGATTATCATACAGCCTCCATGCAGTTATACAACATAAAACATGAAGTAGACACAGAAAAAACAGCAGTGTTAACAAGAACATGAAGCTTTGTTTGCTGCCTCAGGCTATGAATGTTTTTCTTTGTTTGTGATCAAAAAGGATTTTCCTAACAGTTCGGGTAATTCCATAAACTTATTATTAGTAGTGAAACCACTTCCTGCCCGAAATAAAATATTACTGCAGCAAGATTATTTTCAAATCTCAGAGAATAGTAAAGCTTCATAGATCACATGTCTTCGTGAAAACAAAGAGCACATGCCAGACAGGGTTGAGCTAGATCAAGCTGCACGGCTGACAAAAGCAAAACAGGAAGTACAGGGAATAGGCACTGCCTTCCAAATAAAAGCACAAAATCAAACAACATGCTGAGATGTTGCATGCTGCAGCAGCTGCGATGAACTCATTTTTTTTTGTCCCAATGGAGACTGACAGACTGGAATATCACAATGGAAATCAAAGGCACCATTGACTGAAAAATGTTATGCTTACTTCATAGACAAAAATCAAGTTTATATTGGAAATTCTGAGATTCTGAGAGGAAGGAAAACAATTTAATCATGAATATTTCTAATAATGTTGAGATTGTCAGCTGCTGTTTCTAAAGTCAACAATGATTTTTCTACCTGAACATTTTAGGACAAGAAATAACTTACGA
>OMLP01012642.1:0-21030 GCA_900302685.1 Spondyliosoma cantharus
CCTCCAGCACCGTGGACAGCGACGCTCCCTTCTCTCTCTGTGCCTGCCTTCATGAGAGCAGGCAGCAGGCTGACTCAGGTTTTTGATTATTCAGGAGATTAAACCATGAAGTACTTTTAGTATTTTTGAACAGAGCAAACAGACAGGCATTTTTAATTTTCTCCCTCACACACACACACACACACACACACACACACACACACACACAAACACACACACACACACACACTCACGTGGGCTTAATGTAGAAATAACATGTTTTCCACTTATTTGTTTCTCGCACACCGCCTGCAGTATGCCCCATCGCAGCTCTCCTTTCATCCTTACAACTGGCTCTCACCACGCCTCAGATGCAGTCTCCGCATCCTTTTGATGTGTCAACTGATAGGAGGCACTTGAGCAGTCTTAAGCCCATTTTCTAGCATTTTACACGCACGTGACAGTGCTTTACAAGCCACACAGCGTTAATTACAATGTATCTCTTGCAAATTAAACTGTTGTGTAATTATGCTGTCGGCTCCCCGGGGCTTTGGCATTATGTTTTGCTACTTATACTTTATTATTGGAGTCTTGAATTAATTAGTATGGCGGCAGCACTAACAACAATAACAACAACAAGGAGGGAGCGCGGGCGATGTGCGAGGGGGGAAAAAGCTACGTCAAGCCAGGGCGCATAATCCCAGTCAGCTTTGTGTGACTGAACACAAATAGGCCGTGGATGGCAAACTTCACCCATGGCTGTGATTTAATGAAGTCCGTCAACGGTGATTATGCCTTTCACATTGCATTTACACTGTTGTTTGTGCTGTTTCCTCTGTATAAAACTGGAGTATCGCTGTGAGACGTCATTAGCGGTAAGACGGTAAAAAAGAGACTAAAAGGGAAAAACAAAGAAACTGTCATTTTGATGACTTCCACAACCAGACTCGTGAATACATCACTCACGGGCAAAGTCCTGTTGGGTTAAACCCTCCAAAGCCCTCCACATTTTTAAATCATAACATTTTCAAACTGTATTTTTTAAACTTTATGTTAGAAAAAAGGCGAGTCGTGTAATGTTCCTGACACGAACACACATGCAGGTGTAGGTTGTCCTCTCTCCTCCGAGTGTGCAGCCTGTGCGCTGCTCACCTTCAACCTCTTCCACTCATCCTCCCATCCATCCGGCACATCTGCTGTGTTGAAAACTCCCACTGTTTGATTGCCTTAGAGGCAGCTACTGTGGTGCATGCGAGAGATGAGAGACAGCAGGGACAGGAGAGCGGTAGGGATGGAGGGGATGGGAAGAGAGAGGAAATGTAAAACAGTCAGAGGGACAAGGGAACAAGGAATGGAGGGAAGGATGTGAAAAGAAAAAAGTAAAGAGACAAAATGGAAAACGGGAAAGGCAGAGGGAGAGCTGAAAAGGTGCAGAAATACGTAAAAGAGGGCCAAGTTGGAGAAAAACAAAGGATGGGTAGGAAGGAAGTAGAAAGAGGAGATAGGTGGACATGATGAGTAATTATTGATCATTGGATGCTGGGTAGTTGTACAAAGGGAAGGATAAACAGCTTGTTCCAGCTCTCATCAGTCCTCTCCCGTGCAGGGCTCTGTCTATCCATCTATCTGTGAGGTGTGAGAGAAGTGATGTGGGTGTCAAAAAGCCGCCACAAGCCTACCTCTTCTCTCCGCTTTCCGCCTAGCAATTAAACACAAGTATCGCAAATTAAATACAGTGCGTTCTGTGATCTGAAGAGGGACTCCACCACACTAGCCAAAACACCACCCATCTGCTGTGCTCCTGTACTTCAACTAATGGTTAGCTTTCTTACAGTATTTATGAAAATCGCTTCAAATTTACATATCAGGCACTTCCTGTTGTTACAGGGTTTCATTTCATTTGCAACCTATTCCGACACGTCTCTATTTCCCTCACTTCGTATTTGAAAGGAAATTGAAACAGATGAATTTCATTTCTGTTTGTGAGCATCTCGTACCTACAGCTCGGAACAGAGAGCCTGCAGATCAGAAAGACCAACAAATGAGGTGTTGGTGGGATATTAGTGCTCAACAATGTGAGCTGCTCTCTGGATTGATGGGCCGGCTTTTAAAGAAAACATGTCTTTTTCCACAGTACTGTACTGTACTGTACTGTATGTTGGAACTTAATTTGAAGGATAAGACAGGGGTGCCGTCTGTTAAGTGCTTCGCAGCCAGTTAAACCACATCAAAACACAAGCAGACAGTCCTGTTATTACTAATCAGCCTTTCACTGTTAAGTGGGTGTTGGTATTATTTGAGAGTAGTGCAGTGGATCTGAATTTGAGAAAGATAATTGAAAGAGGAAAAAAAAAAAAAGTCAGGAGATTTAAAGCATGGAGTGGACTATTATAGTGCTGTTTATTGTCATTCAGCTCGATGAATAAGTGCTATTTCACAATGGTGTTTTGAGCATTCAGAAATGACATTTGTAAAGCCTCGGGTCACAGCTGCTCTGTCGGGGTGAAAGACACACAAGAAAGACATCCGAAAGGCCTCATGCTGTGTGCGTATTAAACCCTTCATTTTCCTGTTGAGAGTAGATGACCTGGAGGCACTGCTTCAAGCTGTTGATAGCAGGCTACTCTGATAAGAAAAGATTTTACCTTTTACGTACTGCCCTTTGGCCTGTAAGAACTTACTTTTTTAGGTTTGAACTCACAGCAGTAGAATCCTTTCAGCTCTTTCATTGCCAGCCTATGTTTTTACATCGGTTTACAATGCACACATTTTTATTGTCTCACCGGGGTTACTGGGATCAACTCGTGTTTTAATGAGATATTTCCCTCCTGAGAAATAGCAAGCTGAACAATCTATTTCGAAATGCAGCGTAATTGGAGTTAATTGGAGCGCATGAAAATTTTGAGAGTTACCAAAATGTTCCAATATGTGCAATACTGAAATCCAAATGTGTTTCGTATTAGCTTTGTTAAATATGTCTTGACTTAGTGAACTACGTATGCTCTGATTGAAATGTCCTCAACAGGTGATTATCCAGTCTTAATCCCAACTCATCAAATGCTAACGCTTTGGGCTGGTTGGTGGCGTCCCCACCAACCAGCCCAAAGGGTCAGTATTTGGTGCGTTCAGAAACACAAAGGTTCAGTGACAAATTATACCTTTACTTAATCAATAGCCATTTGATATGCATTAACATTTAGTAGTGGTAAAAAATGGAAATGAATCATGGTGGTATTTCTAAGCAGAATCTTAGAATAGACATATCAACATGTGGGTGGTAGGATATTCTGAACAGGAGAAGCGAGGAGCATTGCCATAGTCACTGATTTCATTTCCAGGGAAGATATCCACAATGACTCCTGTAATCTTTATTAGCTACCTGAAGTGACCTTGTCAGCAGTTGTCATTCCGAGGGCAGAATTATATGAAGTAAATATTATTAAATGGAGCACTGCGAACCACATAAAGACTCTGCAATTAAAGTAATTGACAAGGCAAGTGGATGCTTATTATAAAACATAAATACAAGCAAGTTTTCAGTGTATTTAATATAGTTGTATTGTTTATATGATCTATAATGAATGCTTTGACTGTTAAGGCTGTTCCCTGATTTAAATGGCTATGGTGCTGTCACAGAGTGCTTACACCGTATAAGCACAGCTTCATTAAAGTGTTGATGAATTCTGTTTTAAAAACACTGTTAAAAGATTGATAGGTGCATAGAACCACTGAGACCTGGCTCTCCCTCCTAGACGTCCTCCTCAGATATCATCAAACGGTTTATTTAATATTGTCTGATTCCCTATGCAGCCTTCCACTACAGCCAACAGACTGCTAAACACCGGCTAAACACAAACATAGCCAGACGAACACATACATTTATACACATATAATAATGTAAAAAAAAAAACAAACAAAACATCTGTATTTGTTAAGAGAGGATTTGTAGTTTTGATTTGTCATGGGTGATCATTGTGACACTGCTGTGTCAGATTGGTGCATGTCGATATGTCTTTTCCTGTGTCTACACAGACACATTTGAGTGAGAGTAAATACCTATTCATGTAACACTGTGTGTTGAGACTCACATCTCACCAACACGACCTGCAGTGTATCTTTTACTGACCTACATGGAAAGAAACAAATGTGACTCCAGTCTCCATGGGTCATCTTCACTGGTGGGCAGGACCGTGCTTCAGACCCTGCTACTGAACTATGAAACTACTCACTTAGTTTGCTGAGGCTTCATCGGGTGCAGCAGAGCCGGGGAGAATTAATGAAAAATTTCCCCAAGAGAATTAACATGACCAATACTAAAATTACTACTACATGTAGTAAAATCATCTTATGGACGAATCCAGCAGCCTTTTTGTGTTTTCTGCAATTACTGCAGTGGCATGTCGGAGTGACTATTGGTCTGATGCTGCCTGATGACAGTGACAGCAGCATGGAGAAGTTGGACTGACAATGTGAGACAGTGGCTCCCAGTTACTGATGAATGTACCTCACTTGGATGACGACCTTAGCATTATTCTGTTTTTCCATATCACACAGTAGCCAGAACAGTTATGGAGCACTGGAGAAAAGGGTTGAAGTACTTCGTAATATGACAATGTTACTAGGGATGCATGATAGGTATTTTTCTACTGATACTGATAATGAATTATTACCTCCTTCCAATGGCCTGTACAATAAGATAACCAATAATTTCACATTTAGAAAAGTTACTGACCTATAGTATATACACACCTGGGGGCTAGAAGGGCTTAGATGTAGTGAGCAAAAGTAGTGATAGTTTAATATTCCATAGCTCCGATAAGATTGTTATCTCTTCTCTCAGAACACTTCTGAAACATGTATTGGAAATTGCAGAGGCGTTCTCTTCCTCTAAAACTGTGATCTCTCTAGTCTACATGGTGCGGCTCTAGCCAGGTGCAACAGTTTGACTTCATGAGTGCGATAACGGCATGCGTCACATAACATTAGAAATGTTGATGAAGGTTCTCAGTCATCAAGGTAATGGTCATTCTAAGTGCTGTATCATAGGCAACTGGACTTGTTTGATGTTTCACCTCTCATCCAAGCGGCTTCTTCAGTTCTAACTAACTGGAGGGGAGTTGCAGGCTTTTAAACCCTGTGTCAGAGGTTACTTCATTAATTACCTGGCGATAACCAGCAAAATGTCAACTACAGGTCACTCATAGAGGCTATGAGCCACTTCTGGTGACCAGTTTAGTCACCTGTACTTGCAGTGAATCTATTGTGTTTTGTCTCAGACAGGGGGAACTCTAAAGGTAAGCTTGATGTGTTTTTATATATTCTTTTTTTTTTCCAAAGTTGAAGTTAACCACCGTTAGAGCAGCTGAGACCTGCATGGGATTTTCAGATCTTTTAGACATCAAAAGTCAAAAGTAACATTGGATAGAAAATAAAGGTAGAACTAATGTTGCAATAAAAATGATAGACTTGGACCAGGATCAAATGGTAAAATGTATTAAAGTGATAGCTCATGTAGCTTACTAACTCTAAACATTGTTATGTTGCACTGTTGATCAGGAAATCAGTCAAAGCTGTGGCATGAATGAAAGATCCTCTAAATAATTCTCACTCTACCAAGTCATTTTTTTAAAATATTCTGCAGATCAACTCCTTATCTATCTTTTTATCTATTTCTTCTATAACATATGACTTCAGAACAGAAAGTGGTTGTCTACACAGGAGTGATAAAATATTCTCATCAGTCACATAGAAAAGTGTGTGTCTTTATGTATGATCTATGGCCACCTCAGTAATACTCATATGGTGTTTAAGACCAGCAGCTCATCTAAAAAAGTAGTGCAGTGACAATGTAAGAAACATTAAGATGTGTCACTACACTCCCAGCGTACCACAGCTGTGTGTTTGAGGGTAGTGAGGGGCCAGCAGTGCAGCGATGTGTTGCACATGAAGGAAGTGTGAAAGAAATGAGCAGCATGAAATATGCTATGACAAAGAAAAAATAGAAATGCAGTAGTCCCCCACTGCTGGCTCAAACAGCATTCATCTTGTACAGTGGAGAAGCAGGGAAATGAGAGGCGAGTCAAAGAAACATAAATAAACACCTTATCTGTTCCCGTGTTCTCTTGCCTTTGAAACGATGGAGAAAACAGGAGGGAAAAAAAATGGGATAACGGACCTGGTTTGTCTGCAACTGGCCACAGAGATGGTATATTCTGAGTGCTGTCACACACACACACACACACACACACACACACACACACACACACACACACACACACACACACACACAATAACACAATGAGTCTGAAAGCCAGATGCTTGGTTTATTATTATCCAATCAACCTGTGCTTCGTCTGCTTCAGTTTGGCACAACATTATAGAACTTGCATGTGTGAAAGAGAGGAGGTGTGAGGGAAAGAAATCTTTGACTATTCATTGTTATTTAAAATGAATTATGGCAAAGACCCAACAAAAGAAAGTCATCAGTACTGTAGAAAACGGCCAAAAAGAGAAAATCACATATCTTGCCAACTGCTCTTTAGGCTTTAATTTGATCACTAAGATTTTTCTTTGGATTCTTAGATCAATAATTACTGAAAATGTGAATATTTTATTGTTTCTTAAAGTCTAGGGAAACCTTATTTGAGTCTTTTTTTTGTCATGAAAGCATTAGATGAGGTGGATTCATTGCAGGACTGACCTAAATGCCTCCAAGTGTCTACTTTTGCCATGGTCATAGATGTCCAATTCTGTGTTTGAATGCTTTGTTTTTTATTTTGAAGAGGAAGGAGATGTTTCATCTGCTGCACTGAAAAACAGGCAAGCTATCGATGGCATTTAATTAGTCTCAAAACCTGCACACATTAAAACGAGGTGCATACACTTGATAAGAGCATACAGAACAGCATCAGTCCCGTAGGCACAAATGTGTTACCACCAGCATAGGGCTGTGACAAGAGCGAGCTCTACCCTCCCTATGTGTGTGCTACACCTGAATGCTCTTCTGTCAACTTGACTTTTGAGACCTTGAAAGCAGTGATGGAAAAATAGACAGTGGCTTAGGCTTCCCCTCCTGTTCTACTGCCTAGCTGCAGCAACATCTAAACTATTGCTGGGTTGTTAAGAAAGAGCTGGAACATCTGCCCAACATCTGCATTGTCTATCGGCGATATCTCAAGGTTTATTTTATCTCCCATGTTTAGTTGCACTTTTATCAGATTGTCTCTTCAGTTCTGAATGGCCTTCAGAATACTGATGTGAACCTGGTTGTTTAGTTGTCAGTTCAGATAACTATATCTTGTGTGGACTTCAACTTCTGGTTCTCCACATCCTGTCTGGTAAAATGTGTGCCTAAGAAAATATTGAGTGGATTTCAGGATATAGGGAACTTACACAGGGCTTTAGTGATAAAGCCTGCCCACTTATAGAAATGAAGTTCAAATGCTCCTTTGAACAGTGCCTGTTGGTAGTTGTTGTTCTCAAGAGGCAATTTTGTGTAGACAGTACACAATATCAGTCGCTGGTCTCACACAAGTCTACTCAACTAACAAAGCAAGGTATTAATACTGAAAAAGATTGCTACATGCTTCCTGTCAACTGCCAAAATAAAAGCACCGAAGTCTAAATTTGCATTTGTGAGGATTAGAGTAAGGGTTTGTGTTAGGCTGTACAAATGAAAGGCAGTCAATGTAATGTCCTAATGTTTACTTCTGTGTGTGTGTGTGTGTGTGTCAACAACATGAAACATGCCTGGCAACCAGTGTCGATGGTGCTGAGAGTAGTTTGTGAATTCCAAATTCCAGTTCAGCCAAAGTAGGAAGTTCTATCAGTATTATGGTATGTCCTGACTTGTGCTCTCAAATGCCAGTTTTTTATAAAGAAGTGATGAAAAAAAGATAATATTTTCCTCAACACTATTTCCACTTTATTTGTTTTGTGTTATTTTTTGTTGAAGAGAGTCATATAAAGCATTTGTCCTTTTTATTTTAGCTCAATCATAAACCTTCTTTCTCTGAGCATCATATAATTAGTCCCTCTTGGTTTTTTGGTGTGATCGATGAAAGTGCTATTAAAAATCCTAGAACCATCTGCGCTCATTGATGTACTCAACTGACTTATCTGAATTATTTTTTCTCTTTTGCTGTGGTTTGACATCTGGTAACTGATTTAGAGTTTGCCTGTTTTGCCTTTCACTGAAGAAGAAATACTGAGGGTGAAGGCTTTGCTCAGGGCTGTCCTCAAATTAATGATGTTGTTCCCTGAGGCAATATTGATGCCAAGCAAATTATCTGATGTTTGTAAGATCTGTTTCTGTGTCCTGGTCTGTAATGTGACTATTCAACTTCTGACCTTTGCTGTGGTTGTCTCAATCTCTTTGCATATTTTTTTTTTTAATTAGTTACAGGCTGCTTTCTTTGAAACTCTTCATAATCACTGCAGTTTATACAACGCATCTTCTGCACAGTAACATCCCGTGCTGTGTTTGCACAGGAACAAAGCAAATATCCGAACTTTGCACTACAGATGCAGTTTCTGCATAGCCATTTACACAGAGAGCATTTGATTTGTATAGGATGCTGTTCCTTATTAAATCAGATTGCTAAAAGTCCTTCTAGCTGAGAGAACGTTTGTATACACACTTATACAAAAAATCACTAATGACCAGTAGAAGAGAGGAATAAGCCATGAGAACTGCAAATTCACATTGGATTCATTTTTGACAAAAAGCAAAGACTTTGAGTGCTGATACTGGTATGCTGCTACCTTTTTTACGGCAGATATTTTGACTTCACATAGCAGGAAGAAAACAGTCTAATAATATGTACAAAGACTGGAACTCAAGCAACTAAGTAGAATTAGGATATCAGTAATTTTAGTATCCACATCTTTACTTTATCTTCTGTGACATGTCTGTACAGCTACCAGTTTATAGCTTGAAACATATGGCTAGATCTGACTATATGGAAATACCAATACCAATACTGACTTTATACAATGACAGCAAAATCAAGTTTTCTTCCACACACATCACCAACTGGCTTCAGTGATATACATCTATGTTAAACAGCAGATAATCTGGGCACAAAGTAAGGCTCAAGGCACAAAGGGGTTGTATTTGGACTCTTAGTCATGGGTGTGTTTTGGCCGTGACATGACATTCACCAGAGTTTCATCTGCCATTCCTTTTTAGAGCTAGGTACGCCAGGACCTGACACATTGCTATTTAAACAGCAGCACTTGTCTGTGCGCAGGTGGGCACAAGCACATTTGCTACTTACACAACGTGGGCACTGGCATGAAGATGACAACTGTGCCAGTTAGAAACTGCCAATGACACTTGCACTGCACCACACACTGCTTTGCACCAGCAGTAAGATAAGGCCCTGCTACCATGCATCCATTGCAAACCACAGATATGTTGAAATTTTACATTTCTTTAGGGTTTAATTTTCAGTCTTATGTCGTGACCATGCTGGGATTAGGATCTGGTTAGGTTTAGGCACATAAAACGCCAGGATTTGGAACGCATCATCTCTTTGCTTAAAATACATGCTTTGGTTGCCACTAAACATGGATGGAGATATTACAAGGTCTAGTTAAGGACACCCATTTTAAGAAAATATTTTTTTGTCACCACAAAAATGCCAGAAAATTGTCCCATGCTCTCCTTAATAGTATCCTGTGGTTTCGCACTTGCAAATATTGAGACACAGTCTTGAACCATGGTCACTGGCTTTGCAGCCTCTTCGCCTAGCTGTAATGCCACCACCATCCCCTCCACCTCCCAATATGAGAATCAGGTCATTAACATGTAATGGGAATGTGATATGATACGTACAAATGTGAACGTATCAGTCCATTGCAAAAATAACAGCATTTCCTTCTGGTGACTGAAAGTTCTGGTGTGAAACCTCTCTCAGCAATGCGACAAGTGAGTCATTTATTTTATGCCTGTGAATTAAGTGAATTATAAAAAATCCATTTATAATTTTCTGAGATTTCCTGTTATCAAGATTAACATCTGTCACAGTCTGCTGGCAGAAGCAAAGAGGCTGCAGCTATCACTGCAGCACCGATTGAGGGTAAGCAAACTAAAAGATTTACTGACCTTTGTTTGCAATAGCACTCTCTGAATGGGATTGTAAAATACAGTTCTTAAAGGGTAACAACAACACATCTTGTCTTGTAAGTTGTCTTGTAAATCTCTGCCATAACAGAGCACCAAACAGTTGTAGGTTTGCCTTTCACCAGACACTGCACACAAACATCTCCTTCATATATTTAGAATATACAACATGTTCACCTCCTCTTCTATTTATGAACAGATTTTGCCCAAAATGGAAAAAACTGCTTGATAGTAATGGTTACAAAACATGGCCATGGTCCACAGAGAGCTGCAGGGTGGTATTTGCATTTCTGGATTGTACTTGTAGTTAGCGCCACAATATCTGAGCATATTTGCTTACAGGGTGCATGAGCAAAGAACAGAAATCTGAGAATCAAAACCACCAAATAAACAAACAGAGATGACCTACATAAATTCTCCTGGCCAGCACAGATGTTCCAGATTTTAATAATGAGCAGCAGCATTATCCCAAAATGCAAAGCACGTTACAAGAAACTAATTTACACATTGAAACCAGCGGCACCAGGTGACTGGTTGTGAGTAATTAGGTTTTGTAGCCAGCATCATCAGATTTAGATGTAGATTCCACAACATACATAAGAAAAGTAGCACTACTTTAATCCCTTAAAGCTTTATTGATCATCTTTTACCAGATGTCCTACCACTTCAAAATTAATCCTACAGACCAGCTATTTATGTAATTTAATTTACATCGTTTTATGATTTCTGATTAATTTTAACATGTTTGATTAATCACATATTTTACGGCAATGTCAAGTTTGATTACAAAATTGAACATTAAAAAGTTATTTAGTTATTGATTGTAAATGATCTCTGGCTGCCAACTTGCAGTACCTTTACCACCACCCCTTTAACATTAAAGGTGCTATATGTAAGATTTTTAGTTGAAACTATAGAAAAAATAATTTAAATTAACATCAAAAAGTGATGAATTAACTGTTTTGATTTTAATGTTAAAGACATCTATGTATTGGGGTTAGCATCCTAACCAGCTAGCCCCTAGCCACTTTATATGGCAAGATGTGAGAGTGTAATATTAAACAACATCAACACTCCCCCGTTGCTCCAAGCTCCCAGTACTGGTCAGCTAATTGGAGCGCTAGCTACACAGCTAGCTTAGCTAATAAGCTAATGGCAGCTACAGTTAACAGCAGTTAGTGGTAGCTCTGCTTATGTGCTGCCTGCTATTTGTTTGGAATATGAATTTGACAGGTGTCCATTTCTTTCATGTTGCACCTTTCAGTAGGTGGCATGCCTTTGCCTTAACTGTGAAACACGAGAAAGAAGTAGTATCAATGCTAGTGAGGTTAGTATGACATGTAAGTACACTGTCTTTCATCCACCGACGAGAACATTTTTTTCCCAGGGACACTTCTTTTCCTGATAGAGGTTTGCTTTTTGCTGTGTACCCATCTCCTGAATGAACCTTCAGTAACTTTGCTGCAAACTCGAGAAACTTTCAACAGAAGAAACTTGTCCATTTTCTTGTCCAGGGTGTGACCGGCCGAGACAGATGCACTATTATGAATGTATCCATCACGTCTATCTACAACAGTCAGATCATGGAGAAATAAAAAAGAGAGAAAGGGAAAGAGAGGCTTAATAGGTTTAAGTAAAGAAAACAAAGAAAAGGAAGAAAATAAAAAAAGAAAAAAGGGAAAAAAGAAAATAAGATGAAGAGAAAGTGAGGCAAACAAAAAGAAAAGGAAACTAGGATGAAGACGGAGAGGAGTATCATTGTCACATCAAGACAGTCGACTGGACATGAATTGATGATGCAATAACAGGATGTCATCATGTCGTTGGCATTAAGTGCTGCACTGAGACATCAGCCAACTTCTATTTACATATCGAACCTTCTCCACTCCATTTCACCCCTTTCCCTCTTTTTATGTGTCCTCTCTCTCTCTCTGTCCGTTAGTCTGCTCGTCTCTCTCTTACTCAGCCACTTAATTGGTGCTTATGCATTAATGAATGCAGATCGATCGAGGCCTGACACAATGTGCAGCCCTATTATCATGCTTTTATATTTATGGGTGGTAATTGTAAGGGTGTAGTTGACTGTGTGTGTGTGTGTGTGTGTGAGAGAGAGAGAGAGAGAGACAGAGATTGTGGGAGGGGGTGGCAGACAGCTGCACACAGGGAGAACCAACACATGTACTTTATTCTTCACAGGTGTGTGTGTGTGTGTGTGTGTGTGTGTGTGCGTGTGAGTCCAGTGACAAAAGTGTCATCCCTCTAAAGCCACTGTCACAGTGTTATTAGAGCTATACATCACTGGCACACACCACACACACTGACCCAGTGTGGCTGTGTGTTGTGTGTGTGTTAGAGAGAGGGAGGAATGAAGAGATTTGAAATGCTTTCAGACTTGCACTGTTCTATAAATGCTCTGTCAATGTGACATTTTGACATCATGTTTGATGTCATTTTTCCTTAACACCGGAAGTGCTGGAATTCCATAACTAGCAGAAGTGCTGCTGTCCAGTGAAGGGCAGCAGAGCAAAGCTCACCTGCATCAACCGTTATGGATGATCTGTCTCCACCACAAGCGGCCATTTTGTGACGGTAGACATTGATAGTTGCCGGGCACCGTGATGCATATCCCACCGCATGAAAAAGTATCAATTTCCCCGCAGCAAAATCAGTGAAATAGGTCAAAATGATCTCTTTTTTTTGCTTTTTATGTAATTAATTTTTAAAAATGTATTTATTAAAATTAAATAATAATACTGACACTATTAGGAAAAGTCACATACCAGCAGCATTGTTATTTTTAATTTAAATTTAAAAGTCACTATGGAAAATTATCACATTGCTTAGTTATGTATAAAAGCTGTCACATTGCCAGTAATTGAGTGAAAGAAAGAGAGTTCATGAGTGTGAAGAAGGAAAAAAAACATGGATTCGGGGGGCGGGGGGGCTTTGTAAGTGCAAGTTCCACATGAGTGACTTGGCTGAACGGTCCGGTAGGTGAGAGGCTGGATTTTGTCTGCGTTGTTTGTGTGTGCGTGTGTGTGTATGTGTCTGAGGGTAACAGAGTGATGTAGTGATGCTGGCTTTTCTTTGTCTGCTATGTCTGTCTCTGTTGAAAGCATTACATGCACACTGGACAGGAACCACACACACACATCCCCCCACAGTCTCCCTCCTCAGTCTGTGTTTCCCTCCCTCTTGGTTAATCCCCCCTCCTCTCCTCTTTCGTTGACTCTCTTTTCTATTTACTTACACATATCCATCTATGCTAGTGTCTCTCAGTTTCACCTGTCTCTTCCCTCTTCATTTTATGTCTCTTTTCTCCATATCCGGCGGCTAAGATGGAGTCTTTTCTTTCCCCTGTCTACATAGACTTTTTGGCCAAAGTGTCTATCATGTGTAATTGAGGAATATTGGGCTCAGCTTGACATTTTGGGTGGGGGAAGAAGGACATGGTATTTTTAGACTGGCCTCCTTTAAGTCTTTCTGCTTGATTTGTTGCAAGAAAGAGGTGAATGTCATTTATGTCTGAGTCGGTTTTTTACACAAGAGTTACTTTAAAGGGGCGCTATGCAGTTTTTAAACTCAAAGACTAATATCTACAATATAAATGAGGTGATAATACAAAGAAATATTTATTTTTTCCAATAAGTGAATAAACAAGTTGTTCTCAGAGGAAAAAACGGTCCCCAGAACACTGTTTGAAGCTAGAAAGGTTTTGTAGTTTTGGAGATGAAATTCAGACTCAGACAATATTGACAATACTAACTAGGTAATAATACAAACTCAGAAATATGTCTTTTTCCATAACTGAATGAACAAGCTGTTCTCAGAGGAAGACAAGATCCTAGAACAATATTTGAAACTAGAAAGCTGGCAGGGTCCACCAAACAAAAACATAAACAAAGTGAAACAGTATGAAAGTGTGTTGTCCTTTAAGGTCAGTTTATTTAGTTTATTCAGTCATGAAAAAGAAGAGATTTTGTTTGATTAGTTTGTTTAGACATGAAATATCGGTCAGTGAAGATGTTTCCCTCCTGATTAAAAAACTGCACTGTGCACCTTTAACTACTATAATTCAGCAGTTATCAAACACAACTTCAGATTTGAAAGAAATTAGATTGAGAATCATTTAAAAATGATTTTCCCTCCCAAAACACATCATCTCCCTCACTGAATGAAGAGTCTCATTAACAGTGTAATGTTTGTAATTAATCAAGGTGGATCCTAACGAAGCAGTGTTTTTACTGTTAGAAGCCTTCACTAATTACTGCAGTTACATTAAAACTGGTGCACTTGGCTGGTGTGGTATTGCTGGTCTGAGTGCTATCATTATTGTTTTGTCCTGGGAAATTATTGCTCTATGCAAAAATCCTAATATTGTGCATTATATATGTATCAGCAAGGGATAAGCTACAAATGCAATGAAATTTTCTCTGCAACTGCTTCATTAATGAGACTTTCCACAAAATCTTCCTCCAGTTTCGTTCCTGAAATGTACTGTATGTTAAAGCTGCTGCGAGTACCATGTCAAACTTGTTGCCCTGAGTGACCTCTTCTTGTCCAGGAACAGTGATTTATGTCACTGCTGCGTGGTCTCGACTTCAGAGAGAACAGCACATGGATCAGAGGAGGGAGTAAGAAACTGTCGAACGGGAAAAGTTTGAAGTTGAACAAACATAGATGAGGAGGAGAGTTATTTTCCCCACAGTCCAATGTGTTCAGCAATAGTGGAGTTCAGGTCAGCCCAAACAAAGATCTCTCATCTCATACAGAGCGACGCCTCCTCTGCCTCATCTTATCCTCATATGGCTACTGTACATAGATATGTATACATACTGAGAAAATACACAAAACCCTCTTTTAGTAAATTTGTTTGGCTATAACCAACTTCATTCTCAACATTATGACATTTAAGTTTGTCCATGACCTCTTCTTTCCATCCAACTAATGAAAAAAACGTATAGTCTGAGTGTTTTCATCAAATTCAGAGGGCGGTTGTTCATAGCGACACACACGCACACACGCATTCACACACATACCGTCTGAGTCACTGTGTTCAGTTTGCTATTAGGAGGAGTGCCTGGCCAGGAGAGCTCTTGACTCTGACAGGCTCTCCATCTGCCGCACACACACTCACGCACGCACGCACGCACACACACACACACACACACACACACACACACCCTCTCTCGTTCTCCTGACCATTAGGTAAAAAGAAATGGATAAGTGTATAATTATGGGATGTTGATGACTGTGTTCCATAAGTAAGCATCAGTTTTATAATTATTTACTCCCAGGGTGTACAGAAGTATTTTGACGTTTATACTCAGAACATGAGTCATAAAACTCCTGTCTGCTGTGTAGATAATGAAAAGAAACAAATGCATTGCAATCACACAGGGGCACAATGTGTGATTGAGCACTGTCGCTATATACTTTAAAATTTTGTTGTTGTGGTTTATAAAATGGTAAAGATACAGGACTACGCTGAGAAAGAAGCTCTAGGTTGTGAAGCAGATCTTTTGAGTAACATTTTTATGGTGGCTGCAGCCGAGTTACATTTAATTTGTATGTTGTGTCATCACTGATTTGGCATGAAACCCCCTCTAGCATATGTTTAAACAGGAATCAGTGGAAGGATTACAGGTGGTATACACGAGAATAACAATATGAGTCCTTTAAGCAAATGCCTGAAAAGAGGTCAGGTGGTGTTATCATGAAGTCCATGTAGGGAGGAGATCATTGTGGATGGATTTGTCG
The DNA here is from genome assembly GCA_900302685.1 of Spondyliosoma cantharus. NCBI lineage: Eukaryota > Metazoa > Chordata > Actinopteri > Spariformes > Sparidae > Spondyliosoma > Spondyliosoma cantharus. The sequence goes on from OMLP01012642.1 coordinate 15,866, forward strand.
ACAAAGCATCAGGTATAGGGCACATTGTAGCATGGGCATGACTGTTCAGTAGTATAACAGCAATCATTTTAACTCAAACCACTCACTGCCTCAGATCAGAAAATGCTTCTATGTGTGAACGTGGACAAACAAAAATATATATATATTTTTTTTTAATTTGGAAGACTATTTGAATACAATAGACATTTTTTCTTCAACATCTCCTTATGTGCGGTGTCTACAGTGTGGACACAGAATGGCTTTGCACCTGTGGCAGATTCCACTAAGCTGCGTTGTTAGATTTGGTAGAGCAGAGCAGTTCTTTAATTTTGACATTGTACCAAACTCAAAGTTGCTTTACAAAGACCACTATGATCAGAACTCAGTGTAAATAACTCTGTCTCCTGATCCTGATGATTTTGCTGGCGACATGACAGCTTTTATACATACCTAAGCAAAGTGGAAAATTTCCATAGTGACACTCAGGGAAAAACATGGTGTCAAAATGTTGAGAGACAACAGTGAGAGTCTGAAAGTCGTTCTCTTGGATGGATAAAAAAACAAAAAAAAAAACAGTATGAAATTCTAACACAGATCGCCAAATATTCTTGGGCGGCAGTAAATATACCTGGGCGACTGGTTCATGTAAAGTCTATGTGTGTGAAACACTGGTATGTGCATTTTGGGACACAGTTGAACATTCGAGCGTCCTTAGTTGTTTTCCAGACATTTTTGTCAGATCATTATTATTAATCGCATTTAATAATAAAGCCTACATTTATAAAGCCAGCTGACATAACTGACTCAGAAATGGTTTGTATATTTTCCCCTGCCTGATGCCGACCCAAATAGTAAATTTGTCTTGGCCAAGATATTGCCCACACAAGATACGTTCATCTGGCCCACATACCGCGTGGAATGATGGCACTTGGGCGGTCTGCTATAGCATCGCCAGATGCCAGCTAAGAGTGAACCAAGTAAACCAAATATGGCCCTAATCTGGGCAGCTCATTCTATTCTGGTGGGCTGGATCTGGAGTTGGTCCAGTTTTGGTTTATTTGGTCTGCTCTTGGCTCACATTTGGCAAAAAGCAGACTGCCCAAGTGCCATAGTTCCATGCAGTATGTGTGCCGGAGGATGATGTCTGGTAATGTCTGCCCTAAAAATGCAGCTCAACACAAACCCTGTGTTGTTTCTCTTTCCTTAAGAGGGTACAGTGAGTTTGCTCACAGGAAGGCTGTAATCTCACAGGTCTTATAAGGTGTGATCTGGCATAAACAGACATTTCTCAAAATTCATTTCAGTTTGTTTTAGCGCTGCATTGGTGCCAGGGGTGGCATAAAACCCTTTCTCAGTGAAGCATACTGGGGAAACAAATCCAGACAGCGCTTGTATTTTTGCTGTTGCTCAAAAGAGAAGTGATGAAAGCCGTTGTCTTGTGTGTATGTTGGCTGGCCTGGAAAGGGAGAGGAAGCATCACTGACAGCTACTTCGCTTTGTAAGAAGAGGATGTTATTCCCCCATTGAAACATTTGTTGAGTCAGACACAATGTGGGTTATTTGTGTCTTTGTGTGTTTGGATATCTGCCCAAGTCATTGTAAAATCTTTGCCATGTGGTAAATGAAAAAAAAAAAAAAAAGAGGTATACCTGATATATTAGATAATGTGCTGACTGCACAGCACAAAGTCGCTCCATGCATATATAATATTGTGTCGTTTATCATAACCACAAGCATTTTTGCATGTTTCTTAGTGAAAGTACGTAAGGATTTTTTTAAATCTTGCGGCTCAACTTGGAAGTCTAAAAATATAACTCCACATGAAAGCATCATCCTGAAATGTCCCTACATTTCCCTGTTTCTGTGAGAGAGTGTCTGTCAGCTTTTTTTTTTTCTCTTTCGGCTCTTTTATATCTGTAAACTGTCTGTTCTCTTCTGCCTTATCCAGGTGAGCCTGATGCACAACGGCTGGCCTGTGATTTCAGCGTTTGCTGGCGACCAGGATGTGACGCGTGAGGCGGCCAGTAATGGTGTTCTGATCCAGATGGAGAAGGGAGACAGGGCCTACCTCAAACTGGAGAGAGGAAACCTAATGGGAGGATGGAAATACTCCACCTTCTCCGGCTTCCTGGTGTTCCCCATGTAGAGAAGACGGAGAGGAAGAGGAGGAGCGGGGGTGGAAATGAAGGAGGAAGAGCTGGTGGCGGACGGAGAGCGTGACGACGATTGGGTAAAGGATGACAGAGGAAGAAGAGGGGCATGGGAAAGAGATGTGACGTGAATAAGATGGAGATGGGAAAGAAGAAAAAGAAAAATGGAAGGAACGTGACAACAGACTCTGTTTGGGACGCTGCAGAGGGAGGAGGGAAGAGGAAGGATGAGAGGTGTTAGAGAGATGTAAGAGAATGACACAGAACGATTGCACAAGGGTAAAATGAGAGAAGAATAATGACGCCAGTACATTAAAGTGTATGGCCAGCTTCTTCACTTCCCTTCCTCCTTTCATCCATCCTGTCATCCATCCTCTCCTCCCTTTGTTTTCTCTGTGGCTTGACTGCAGCTTTGGACAGCCAAAACTTTTTTTATTCTCTGCTGAAAGACGCAATTGATCATTTATATGTTCCAGAGTGTTCTAAAGCCCGAGTGTAACCTCCCCTCCCTTCCTCCACAATCATTAATTCAGTCATTAATTCATTGTCCTCCATCAACATAAGCGTTGAAGAATGTTTCTTGAAGAACTGCTCTCCCATTTACTGTAGTCATATGTGTAGTTTTTTTTTTTTAAATGCTAGACATAAATTGCACTGATTTTGGATCAGCCTCTACCCCAAAGCCAAACTACAATTTTTATAGGGGAAACACTAAACTCTGATCACAAAATCAGGAGCTTCAGACCATTTACTTTCCCTTAGGAAAGTGTTTTATAGTTATCATTATAATTATGGCTTTTAAACACTTCTTGAGAGAGACATCTGTTTCACCCCTATTCTACCCATTTCTCCTACTTTCTGAAATCAAACCTAGCACACCACAACCCTTTTCCTATTTCCTGTCTTCTTTGACTTCAAATCAGATGACTTGACTTCTCACAACAACTAGCTAATGCCAACAACATGCTCACCAGCTATGAGCATCAAACACAAACTTATCTCAGATTGTCAACCCTGGTGTGACCTGTCTGTGACTGACAGTACAACCCAACTGACAGAGCAAATGCTGGGGATGTACGTTTCTGCAAACCATGGATATGTTAAAATGTTTGATACATTTAATTGCTGCGCTTCCTGATGTTGCCGGGAAGAACTGAACTTATGATCTGGTCACGCTTAGTTACCAATGTTTTCGACTGACTCATGCAAATAAGCAAACGACCAAACCATTAATATATTATCGTTAATGCCTCCTTATATACTACTAATTTCCAACAGCAAATACACTTTAAAAGGAAGGTATTGCTGCCTAAAACACATTCTCGATCAGTATAATCAGGAAACATGAATCAACACATTGGCCAAGTCATTGAGACACATTTCTGTCTGAATGACGAATGTAAGCCCAATATTTACTCTATTATAGCCCAGAAACATCTGACTCCAAACCAGCTAAATGCTCCACTGTCTTTACCATCTAGTCGCTAACTGTGTCTGTTTACCATTTGGTGCTGTTTAGCTGAAAATGACGCAATGAGAGAGGTGAGAGTGAACCAAAACAGTAAAGATGTGGGCTGGACTGTTAAACAGTTTGCTGTAGATTAACTATTTGTCACATTATTTTCACAATATCATTTGATTTAGCATTAAGACAATATCTAAAACAGCTGCTTTAAATATCGAAAAAGTCAAAAGCAACTTGAAGGATTTGAGAGACGATGTGCTTCTTTTAGTGACTTTTAATCAAAACTACATTGTATTCTTAACCCTTATCCAAAGTGTTCTTCAGCTAAAATTAACTGCACTGCAGACCCTGCTGTCCAGTGCTCTGTAGCACTTCAGCACACAGCTCCCAAGTGCTACATAAATGTAACCCTTCCTACACATTATCATGGCAACACTTATGTTTCTGTACAAAATGTAATTAGGAAAACAAATTAGTAGTAAATAGTAGCTAACTGAATTCTGTTGGGAAACCAGACGATTTAAATTGATAAAGCTCTGTGAAAGCACCATAGAGTGTATAACACAGGTCACAACAGCAGGTATTTCAGATAGATGGATACATGTTGATGTCATAAAACGTGTCTAGTCTCCAGTCATGTGCTCAACTGTGACTATCCTGTAATTAATAAACATCTGCATAAGTCACACAGTCACACACAGTATTGCTATACGGTGCTCCTTCTCGAAAGTAGCCACACAAACAGTCATATCATCCTCCATCCCATCCTACCATCCATCCATCGGCCACACCTTCATCTCCCACCCTCACCCTGTTTCTGTCCCTTCATCATTGCTGCTGTTTTTCAGATTCGTACCCGTCCTCTTCTCTCTTCAACTATGCTGTTCACCCACAAGTGCAGATTTTTCTTTCTTTCTTTTTTTTTGTACACCACTGTTATCCCCTCACTCACCTCTCACTCTTACTTTCCTCAATGGTCCATCTACCTTCTCCTTCCTCATGTCTGTTATCTGCTGCTGTACTCGTTTGCCTCCCAGCACAGATCCTACCTTGCTTCTCTTCAATGTTGGACTTTGGACTCTGAAACCAACTTACAAACCACAAACTGAACTCGATTATATATATATATCTATATATATCTATATCTATATATAGATATATATAGATATATAAATATGAATATATGAATTTACACAGTGAATATACAAATGGATATATAAATATATCGAAATCTAAGCCACCATTTCTATTCTACTGGTATTATGATGATAATAATGATAATACTAATGAAAAATGAATCTGGTTGATGACTATAATATCTGTATTTCCGTACTTAAGTGTTATATAAAAGAAAAAATATTCTAAGAGAAACTTACTAGTGATTGTGTGTGGAAATCTGAGGCTGCCGTTCTGCTCTTCTGATTAAAAACATGCTTCTTGTTTTTGTTTTGGGTCAAACCAAGTTGTGGCTAAAAAGCTGAGACTAGTACTTATTATGAAAAACCTACAGCTAAAAGGACTTTTATTTATTATTATTATTATAATTAATATTATTATTATTATCAATCAAT
>OMLP01012642.1:24304-41706 GCA_900302685.1 Spondyliosoma cantharus
TTCTCCTCCTCCTCCTCCTTCCTCTCTCCTCTCTCCTCCTCTCCTCTCCTCCCCTCCTCTCCTCTCTCCTCTCCTCTCCTCTCCTCTCCTCTCCTCTCCTCTCCTCTCAATGTCAACAGAAAGCTGACAGTTGCGTCTGATGCAGCATTATATTTTCAGCTCTATGGAAATGTGCACACACTTTGTTTACAGTTGCCAAGAGCACACACACACACACACACACACAAACACACACACATACACACTCGCTCACACTTCCTGCTGCCATACACACTTTTGCCCCTGTGCCCTCTCACTCCAGCCAGATGGGCATGAAGGCAGATAGACAGCCAACAAGACGGAGCCACGGAGAGCGAGTCAAACTGACATCTAGACCGGACAAAAAAAAAAAAAAAGAACAGACCAGCAATTCTGTCGTCCCAGTGAAGGATAACCTTTGACCCCCGGCACACTCAGCCGCTTCTCAGGTCACACACTCCCACACAAATGCAGATACATCCGTGGTAGCTTGATCTCTAGCATTTTCAGATCATCTGACACCGAGTCCCTCAAGGCCTCCCCCTTCATTTTGCCCTGTTGTCACTCAAACAACACTTTCTGGCACAAAGACGGGGACAGATTATGAAAATCCCTGTCCATCTAAAAGCAAATTTGACAGAGTATATTCAGAACACAACAGAATATAACAGAACGTTTAAATATGTCTGTGTTACTTTATACTTAATACTTGAGTTTATGCACATGAGGGAACAGAGGAGCATAATGAAAACGTCATTTCAGTGTATAGATAGTGACTCTTAAAGGGATGCAAGCTGTGCAAGCCCCCTCATGTACACAATGTTTCTGTGCTATATCTTTAGAAATCAAAGTGAAAAAGGTTAAACAAAAACATTTGTGGTAATCAAAAGTAAGCTTATACTTAGAATATCGAATAATGACATTTATTTCAAACATATAGCACAGAAACACAGAAATTACATTTTTGTGTTACATACTGTGGTGCAGGGAAACAAAAACAACTTTTAATTAAAAAGCATGTCAGGCAAAATGAAAATAGGATTTGTCATGATTAAAAAACATGTTAATTTAATGACATCAATTTACTTCAAAAATATAGAAAAGAAAAACTGTGATATTTTGTGTGGTGTCCACACAACCAAGAGAGGCAGGGACAGTCTCATTTTTCACATCACATTACAATCTGCTCACATATGGCTATTAAAAAGTGATTCATACTTGTTAATTGCTACAACATGTTACTTAGAGCCCCTTCATAGTGACTTGGAACAGTCACTCTACATAACTCATGCAGCCTGTATTGGTTTTGTATTGTTTGACCTGTAAAAAGAAGATAACAAACTTAGTATTTATTTACACTGTTTGACTTGTGAGACCCTGCCACCTTTCTAGCCTCAAACAGTGTTCTAGGACCTTATTTTCCTCTGAGGACAGCTTTTTTTCAGTTATGGAAAGATACATATTTCTGACTTCATTAATATTGTAAAATTCAATTATTAAATTAAATTCTTAGTTTGAATTTATTCTCCAAAACTACATAGTGTCCCTTTAATTACTGTTACTTCACTTGGATGTTTGAGCTTCACTTTGCAGAGTGATGCTTGTGCAGAGTCTGACACTAGAAGGTTGTTTTCACATTCATGTGTTGCAGAGGAGGGAACGTTTCTCATCTGAGCTTTACATGTTTTAGTACTGGAGTTGTGACATCACAGCTAGTTTGGAAGCCAATCACGGTCAAGTATGTTACTTGTGGAAACTTGAAGCCTCAAGTACACCTACACTAAAAAATTACTTTTAAGTGAAGCAGGAGACATACTGTGTCGAACTGTTAAACATTCCAAATGAACAACATTTGCGTATTCATAGATTTCGATTTGATTTTCAATGTCAGAGAAGGAGAAGATATAATTTTATGAATTTCTAATCAGGTATTTGAACTTTTTTGTGGATAAATCATATCAGGCACACATTATTATTCCAAGCAGAATATTGTATGGCTTCAACCATATCTGTAGGGCATACATTTTTGGGTACATTAAATCTTTATTGCATTTTTATAAAAAAAAAAAAAAAAAAGGTAAGTAGTGGTATTAACAAATCCAGGTTGTAGGTGCTACCAAAAAGCCACCATTTCCTGCAGTGACACCTTACATGTAAAACCCACATATGACACTGAAACGTATTCAGAAGTTTGACTTTTTCTGCATTTTTGCCTGCCTGCAGATGTGCTGTAAAACCTTTTTACATTTTAAAATGTATAATCAAGTGGTCTCAAAAGAAATGCTACAATGAATGCTGTCATCGGCTACTATAAACAATAAACATCAACTTTAGAGGGAAAAACAAAGAGAAAAGTTCACCTTTTCTCAGAAATCAAATTTATGGTCATTCAAGGTGATGGACCTGAACAACCCAAACTATCCATTGTCAATGTTGGTCAACTTGGCTGCCAGTTATGTCAGGCTAACAAAGGTCCTTATCTAAATGAACAGGGTTAGAGCCATGACTTTACTTTTAATAAAATAAATGCTTAAAAAGTTTGACTTTGCTTCAAAAGAAGGGTTAAAACATGTTTCCACAGGTTATACTTCTGCAGCTCTTGTGAACAGATTCATGACACCATGACACCATGTTTGAATAACCTCACCTGCCTCAGTAATCCTGTGCATTAGCATGATATGCATGATATGCTGTGTCTTTAGGACTCTGCAGCCACAGCAGATCTGTTGAAAGTGTGGTGACGTGTTTCCTCGTTGGGCCGTGATAAAGCACACGACTGGCTTTTGAGGGAAAGGAGTGGGAATATGTGTCACCCAGCAGCCATGGCTGGCATTACCGATGTTTCTATCCAAAATGCTTTAAGTGGCTTGTCTTCTCCCGTATATTGTCTCTGGTTCAGTTAGACTGTGCCAGCGGAGTAACAGCTTCTATGAGCACAATGCATAGATCAGCCAATAGCAAAGCAAATTGTTACTGATCAGAGCTTCTCGTAATTCATTTTTTTCTAAATGCAGACTTGTTTCAGAGTGTTTACTCATTCCTAGGGCACTAATATTTCAAATGTATGCTGTTTTACCCTGCGAGAAAAGACAAATTAAGTCATATATCATATATTTGTAGTCAGAAAAACCTCAGCTGAGCATAGCCCACAGAAATAAAGAGATTTATATATTTTTTGCCTATTTGGCTCTTTATGTGTGTACCCCTTCTGCTGCAAAATGTTCATTTAAACAGAGTGTTGCATACTGGTACTAAGGGACTGTTGACAGCGCATCAACTTTCACTGATGTTATAATGAGTCATTTGTTTCATGGCATTTTACACTTAAATAACTACACTGAGTTCAAATTGAAGACTTTGACAGGCCCTATATAGTTCAGCAGGGAGGATGGACAAATGTGATATTTTGGACTCCTCATGAAGTACCACGTGTCTGTAGTGTCACACGCAGAGACTGACTGTGTTGATTTTGCGATATGAGCTGAGGTGACGGGGGAGTGCAGGTGAGAGACCAGAACATGGAGTTACAGATCAACACAACACAGAGCAAAGAACAGAATGTAATGAAAATTGACAGAGCGAGTCACATGCTGAATTACACTCCCCCCGCAGTCTGTCACACATGTATCAGATTGGAGCAGATACTGCTGTAAGAATAAACTAAACCTGTTGTCACAAATTCAGTTTCTGCATGCGTATTTGTGACACACTATGCACTAATGAACGGTTTTGAACATTTCCTGCAACACAAAATCCAAAACTGGGCAAATGATTTAGTCTTTACTGAGAAACCACGCGGTGAACTGATTTCAGCACCGTCTGAATGTTTGAAACCAGGACAGACAAAACTATTGAAATGCAGCACGTCAACCATCATCAAGTCACCAGTGAATTCCACCTTCTAATGGGTGTAATCTGTGTAGCTGATGCGATAACTTCAGTGTGAAGAGTCTTTCTACCAATACTCTTAGATTTCTGCAGCACGAGCGCGAGGAGCTCCTCAGTGTCGGCTGTCTGCGGTTTTGAGGATGATGCTGAGCGCACTTTAAAGTAACTTTGAATATTTAACTGTGAATAAGCGGCACCTGTGTCAGCACCGTACACCACACAAAGGAACGTTTCATACTTGGAAACAGAGATTAAAATGCAGTAAACAGTTTACAGCCTTCAGCTCGCTGCCCTTCATAATTCATGCCATCGGCTGAAGGTGTAAGGAAGTAAACTGATAGATTTAGCTGCTGCTCAAGGCAGACGCTACTCTTAAACTCATATTAAAGCTACAATGAAGGTTTTATGAATATGTAGGTTATGATACAGAGAATGCCATTCTGTCTCCATTTCCGTATTAGACATGCTGTATTAGCAGTCTGTGGCAAGAAACATATGAACCATAGTGCCATCAGGATAGCAGCATTTCATCCAGAGAAGGATGGAAAAAAAAGAAAAAAAGCTTGAAAAGAAAATGCCACAAAATATGAACCTGAATGAAATTAGAACACCAATTTGAATTGGCTGTCAGCAGAAACCGTGTCAGATTTGTGATGTCTGCTAGTCAATGAATAAGGTACATCACCTTGCTCTAGAGGCCTGGAGTTTCTGAGGTAGCCATGCTGTTGCAAACCAAGTGACGCTGCAGCCCAGTCGCTTCAGTCTGTACACATAACACATCTTTAGACTTTTAAAGAGTGTTACATACACCAGTCCTGTTTTACAGTTAATATGCTGATCCTTTTGCTTTAGGTTGTGTGAAGAACAAATGCATCCAAATAATACGCATAAAAGATGTTGGGGGACGCAGCATAAAGTGCGACAATGTCGAAGCAGAGTGTATGAAGGGGTTGACTGGTCAAATAAACTGAAATCTCTCTCAGGAGACTGATGTTCGTGTCCTGTGTGAAACTTAAAGTAGACTTTTGTTTGACGTCTGTCTGTAAGCAGTGTTGTAAAAAGTACCCAAAAGTCAAACCTGAGTAGAAGTAAACATTTCAAGTAAAATATCACTTAGGTAAAAGTCACAGTCCTCCATACTTCTAACTCAATAAAGGAAATGTCTTTTAGTATCTGAAAATAAATGTTCTTAAGGATCAAATGTAATTTTCTGGCAGTAAATGCACTTCAGTATCAGTAAAGTAAAATGAAATCACACATATATCTTAACACAAACACAAATCACATCATGTTACTGTGATGTTGACCGCTGACTGGAGCTGGATGGGAAGTATACTTCACTTCATGAACGTAACGTTACAGAGAGGAGAGGGGAAAAGAAGAGGGGGAACCACATCATTTGGTGAGTTTCAAATAGTGAGAATCTACCCGAATTGAAACACAGAAACATTCCTTGTGTGACATTGCTGGCTGACGTTAGCTCACGGCTAATGTAGTAAAGTAATCTGGCTGTTTGTGGAGGGTACACACCACAGGAGTAATGCAAATAAACACAAATGATCCTGCAGTCAAGCTTGCTTTGCTGGTGGTGAATACACCATTTAATGACCACCAATGCTAATGAAAATCTACCTGACGTGACTCAGTCACCAGTGATCACAGGTTGTATTCATGTTCAGTTGGTCTTGTTCCTGGAAGTAGGGACATTTTAATGCAGAATTAATGCACATTGATTTTATTAAATACAGTACTTGAGTGAATTTACTTACATCATTGTCCATAAGTCAACTTAATGTTTTAAACTTATATTGTATTACCTACACCATCTGTTCCTAAACGTTTAGTTTCCAGAAACCCTAATCAAATTGCAACCATTTTGTCTCTATTTTGTTACCATGATGACGAAGGTCGCCTGATGATGGATCTGCTCCCCACATCGATTGTTGGGAGGGATCGGCGTATCACCCACACACAAAATTAAACTTTTGCACATGTACTGCACGCAATTTCTAATTGGATTTGCACGCAGATTGTTGAGACCTGGTTGAACACTGAGCTGATTCCTCTTAGTTTGGTGTTTTACCATCACTTTTAAAACCAGAGCGCAGAGATTTGGTTGTTCTAGCATCAATTCAGTCGATTGCAGACAATTTGCACCACATGTCAAGATTGAGATTTCTGTCTGTTTCTGTTCGTCTTCTTCAAGCTAGTCTACAAATGTGTTTTTCACTGCCCTTCTACCTGAACAATGTGCTGGGTTTTTTAATTATATAGTCTGCAAGCAACATTATCAACAACCAACTGTCAGCTCCTCTAACTGACGGGCTGGCAGGAACTCCAACTGAAGAGCTGACCAGACGTGAAGACTATACTGAAAGAGGAGAGTGAGATAAATGAATGGCAGGTGCGTGTACGTGCTGATTGGTAAGTACATGCTATAGTGTGCATGTGTGTGAGGACAGACACCTGTGTTTGTGTCAGCGGCCTCAGTGAGCGGGGCGATCAGTGCTCAGAGACATGTCGTGTCTCCTGCTGCTGTGACATGTCAGTGCAGCAGCCCGGGCTCCCACAGGAATACAGTCATGGTGACAAAGGTGACTGCAGCGATGATGAAGGGGGACTGGGGTAAAGCAGGTGGAAGGAAGAGGAGCTTGAACTCAAAATACTTTTTTAAATGTACGAATAGCACCAAGGTTTGTGTAATTAAAAATAACAACAAGCTACAACAAAGCTCTTTACTACTTACTGTGATTCGGCAGTAAAGAGCTTCGGAGGAGCAGGAAGTTGCTTCATCTCAAAAATGATGTGTTTCCCATGACTTCCTGTTTGTTTATATTACAGAGAATTTGCAACATTTTGCTTTCAAAGTGTTTGCAGTTTTGCCTTATGTCCTCTATCGACAATTATCATACTTACTTACTTACTTACTTACTCATAAGGATATCATTCTTATGAGTTTATAATTCCCCACAAAGATACACAAAAGTCCACAGTGACACACCAAGTGACCCAGCACATTCCCACTCCCAGTCACTCCTTGTCAAATTCAGTGGCCTTCAGCTTGAGACTATGGCCCTCTAACCCTGTAGACTCAGTTCTGCACATGAATGGCTCAGCGGCCAATATAGCACTAATTTGTTACATTTAATGTCAAGTTTGACTTTCAAAATAAAGGCTCCACAGTCAAGTTAGCAGCAGTAGGTAATATATTTATATTTTTGGGTTAAGGGTGTGGACACACACACTTCACATAGTCTGATGTATTATGATTTTTGGAATGTTATTAATGTAGTCAAACGCGGTTTAGTCAGTTTTAACCTGGAACAAAACCACTTGGTTCAGGAAGACAACAAAACTATTGTTAAGGTTTATCATACTTAGGACTAAAACATTCAGTCTTGTAATGTAAGTGACGTAACTCACATTAGCTATGTCCTATAAGTAGGTTAAAGGTGCACTCTGTAGTTTTGGGGAAGACATTTTTATCAGAAGAGAAATATCTGTAGGGTATGATTTTTTTTAATACACAAAAAAACTAAATAAACAAACTGACCTTGAATGCCAACACAGTTTCATACTTTCATATTCTTTCTTTATGTGTGGTGGACCCTGCCACCTTTCTAGTTTGAAATAGTGTTCTGGCATCTTGTCTTCCTCTGAGAACAGCTTGTTCATTCAGTTATGGAAAAACAAATATTTAGTTAGTATCGAAAATATTGTCTGAGTCTGAATTTCATCTCCAAAACTACAAAGTGACCCTTTAACTTAGTAACATTACATAATTTAAAAACAAATCCTTCCTGACTACACAAATCACAGTTTCTGGAGGGAAAGTCCTGTGAATGACCCACCCGACCACCCAAGTCACTCCACCACTCGGACGTATCCTACTCTGTATACCACTGCACTATAGGGAGGCTTCAGGAAGTAACACTTAAGGGATAAACTAAGAAGCGTACAAACTGGCTGGACCAGATCCTCTTACATATGCTATTGGTACTTTGCATTCAGTCAGCTTTGTGTTTCTGACTGGTTCAAGCTGTTTCTGTGTCGCTGATGGGAGCTGAGATGCAGCCACGATGAGCAGAGCCAGAGGGGCGACTCAAAGCAAACGTCTTGAAGATTGCTATTTTTCCCTTTTTTTGTAGTCACTAGATGGATCCTAAAAAATGTGTAAATAACAGTGTTGGCTCTACTTTTTTAAAAGAAAATATATGGTGAGGGAGTCAGAGGATTTTATTGATTTTTTTGAGTTACAGATGGCCAAAACAATATTGCCCTATTGCCTTGATATGACAATATTGTGCATTTTGACAACATTAATAGTTATCAGAGTGCCACTTCCATTGCCCTTCTTTGTCACACAAACTTGCACACCAAGTCTGGTTAACATCTGTAGCTGTGGGGATGGATGGTTATATCGATCTGTTGGTCCGTCACGTTTGGTCCAGATTGAAAATAACTATGTCATGCTTTGCCATGTGACATGAAGAGACTTGAGGTCCCCAGAGGAACCCTACAGAGAACCCCACAAAGTGAGACATTGTGCCACAATACAACATAAACTCTCAATCTGTGTCATCACATCCAGCTCATCTGTGTACTTTTGGCATTTCTGAGTTTTGCAACGTATTGTTGTAACGAGTTTACAATTCTTTGTGCATGTTTGTGTAGCCTCAGGCTGTTTGACGATGATCTATTCAATAAAACATTGTTGAATAGTAAAGAGATATCATCATTATGTATTCATTTTCTGTGTATGCGAAAAGAAAGTCTTGTTTTTTTTTTTTTTTAAAAGGATTTTAAGAATATTTCTGACCAGGCAATTAAATGAGACATTCACCTGATACACCCTGAATCGATTTGTGTTTGGTTGCTGTAGTAATTAGGCATAAAGTTTTGTGTTAATATTTTATAATCCCTTATCTCGAGAAGCCAAAGAAACAAATGGTGCAAGAAGTGTGTTTGACACATAATCGTTACCTTTTTACATTTTTAACGTCTGGGAAAGACGTCGACATTATTGTCCGTGAGTATCTCTGTTTGAAAAGAAGGACAAGTAGAGCACAAGTCCACGACTGCATCTCTTGCCTCAAATAAACTTTGAAACCAATTTTGACAGGTAGTTTTGAAGAAACTCAACACGATGAGAAGACCTACCACTTCTCACTGTCTTTTAGCGACGGACAAGAGGGTCATTACTTTGCTGTGTATTTACTGTTGCCAGAGTCTGGGTTTATTTACTTTGTTTGTTCTTCTGTGGTGATGGCCTGAGGAGAAAATGTACCCACACATAATGTTTCTGCGGTGAGACTAATGAGACGTACAGTAGAGCTCATACAAACAGTATTTTGGCATCAGTGCTGCTGCTGATGGTAATATATATCACTCAAATTTTCCATCCCCTCAGTCACAGTTTGCATTATTTTAACCGACATTTTCAAGTGCAACCAAACTGTAGTCGACAGCCTGTGATAGGGATCATATGTGTTTTCGTGTGCTAAACACAGCAGCCCCCACAAAGAGCACAGCTATACTGTGGCTCTGATGGGTAACAATGTAATATGTAACATTTCGTGTTAACGCCTGTCGCTATAAGGCAATGTATGCCTTTACATTTCTGCCTGTTCACTGACATAGGTGGGTGTTTAACACTGAAGACACCAACTGTGACAATCACACACTACTTCACAATGCTATTGACATATGTCCCTCGCTTTTCTTTTTCTTTTTCTTTTTATGATTCAGAGACCTGTAGCAAGGGAAATGACATACCGTGCCTTTGACTTAAGGCCAATAGAGATCTAGAGACAGTAAGTCATCTATATGTTTTAGAAAATAAAGCAACATGTCCACAGATAGAGGGCAGAACTGTTTGTGAGACAGATATTGAATATAATGAGTATCTTATAATTGAATAAAAAAAAAAAAAAAGACAGACAGACAGACGTGCTAAAAAAAAAAAAGCTTTCACAGCCTCACCAAGCACCCATCTTGGATTTTGTGGTCAGGCTTGGTGAGGTGTGTCCGACTATCCAAGTGGGAAATTTGACTTTCAGGGCATTTCAATGGAAAGCATCAAAAAGTCACCAGTGAATTATTTTAACTTACTAATGAAGTTACAGTATGCCAGTATGTTACTGAAGTTATATACGTTATGTAGGGTCATTCATGACTGAGGGTACACAAGTACTGTACGTTGGGTCCTGTCAGTGTTACGCTGCAATGGTCATGTTGCTTAGGGAATGGCAACATATGTGTTTTTGCGAGTCATTGCTAATAGACCAATTCAGTTGTTGAGGATGTGTTGGGAAATTGAAAAGGTGTTTGTAAAGGTGTTTTAGGTTAGTTTCAGATAAAGTCCTTTGTGAGTCATGTGATGGCATGACCAACACTGAACTTGCCTTCAGAGGCAACAATGTACTCCACTACAGTACATTTTTGTTTGTCCAAGCTTGAGCGGTTTCAAGACTGAGCAAGTCCAAATGTGGTGCTGAGAGCTCTTCATAGAAAATGAGGAAAATAGAGAAATTCAGTAACTCTGAGACACTCAAAAATAAAAGAAGATGAAGAAAGAGAGACAAGACTGATAACAGCTAATCACAGGGGTGAGAGAGAATTGGCAAGATGAATATTTCCCCTTAATACACCACAGCTATTATGAGGTTACATCTGTCTGTTAACATCACACAAAGAATGGTCTCAATCTGCAAAATTGGAGACATTGGAGACAATGGGGTTATTTCCAATGGGGATTGGGCGTCTCATCATTATTAAAGATCCCAACTTCTATACACTAAAATCTCTCTCTAAACCCTTGACGTACCTCACAATGTTTCACCTGCAGGATTCAGATAGATTAGTGGGCAGGTGCTTTGTGTACTTACCCTGTTCTACACCTCTCAGGCCATTGAAGCCACTCTAATCCTCTGATTGGAGAAGGCTGTTTGAAATGTACACCACCAGATGGGAGGCAGTGCAGCTATGGCCTAAAAAACACATTGAACTTGAAATATTTTGACTTCAATGCCAGATTATATCTCTCAATACATGCATCTGAAGGTGGAAACCTTTACCTGACTCATCAACGGGGACAACAGAGGCCCAAGGGTGTCAGTCACAGAAAATGATCGCATGATTCCCAAGAGCTGGTCTATCATGGACGAAGTGATGCATCTGCGCTAACTCAATGCAGAAAGCTTATGAAGCGGATAATCAATAATTCAACCAACCGGTGGAGTCCTAACACATCTGGCGAACACAAACTTCTGGAGCATTTACGAAAAATGAGGCCATACAAGCTCATCTGAAGGACAAGGCACATAAGGTGGCCGAGCTGATTGCCAGACACTGAAGGAACACTGCCAACTGGGTCCATCATCTCTGAGGCCGGCTTCAGTTGATTACACGACTCTCAAAAAATACTTCTCAAGTTCTTTTTTATGGCTAAAACAAAAGAGCCCCCTTTCCTTGATTGGAATACAAAATATCTTCAAGGTCTTGAAACATCGGCATAGTTCAGCCCAGGGTTAATTATAATACAAAAAAATGGATGCAGATAATTGACTTCAAATCAGGTCGACGCGATCAAGACCAAAGACTGCACTGGGCGAGGAAGATGAGTCTTAACACTCACAAGACAAGTCGGGGTTAATGGACCAAATGTCTTCAGACTGGACTTCAACGGTCATGATGAAAAACAGGAGAGAGCAGAGGGGGAAAATGAACAAAAAAAAAGAAAAGGGAGAGAGCAAGAAACTCCAGCAGGAGAGGTTGCATGTGGAGAGGCGTGGAGAGGAAATGAGAGAGGAGAAGGGAAGGAGAGTGGAGTGGACTGTAGAGGAGAGGAGGAGAGGGCTGCAGTGAGAGCCTCTCACAACAGACTAATGTGTTTTGTGGCATCCAGCAGGTGTGTTGCTTGGACAGACGCCCGGTCTGACGGGCTAACTCTGAGAGAGGGGGGGAGGGAGAGAGAGAGAGAGAGAGAGAGAGAGAGAGAGAGAGAGAGAGAGAGAGAGAGAGAGAAGGTAGACATAGCAACAATGATGGTCAATGACTTTAAATCCTAAAGATGTTGATTTTGTAAGTTGTTCATTCAGTGACACATCACACCATTGTATTTATATTTCAATACTCTCACATGTCTCTTAATAAAAGTAGCTCAATAGTTTAGCAATTATAGACTAGTGAGGTTATTTTGGGCAAAGTGTCCCGACAGTGTTCCCAAAACTCATTTACTGTCTGCATAGAAAATGTTCGGCAGGTGAACTGGCAGGTGGAACAAGCTTGGAAGGACATCAAATGCTAAACATCAAGGAATTAATAAGCAACGGTAATCAAATGTCCTGTTCTCAAAAAAAAAAAAGAGTGAACGGTACCCGCCTATTGACACAGAAACTTAAGAAGTCAATTACATCTCCTCAGAGAGCATTCAGGTATAAATATCTCACAGAGCTTAAAACCCTCTTATGCATGCAATATTGCAGCATTTGTGGCGTATGGGATCGATGGTTGAGATGGGAAAGACTCCTATGATAATGACTTGTGAGCGTTACCTTCTGAGGCAGCTGGTGTCTGATCTCGTAAAGCCATCTTGCATCTTTTGTTTTGTGGCCGAACACACAGTGGTTTCAGAAAAATCAATGTACCTTGAAGAACCACTGGTTCAGCTTTGGCGTGGTTTACAGATGTGGCCAGCAAGAGAAGCTACTGCTCCTTATGAAACAATAATGGCAGCTTCTAAAGAGGTTAGCATAGATGCTGTATGTCAGAACTGGAGAGTGCATTTGATTGAAAGTAGAGCAAAAAACGGCACTGGAGGTTTTTCTTGATAAGGAAAAGCCTTCTCCCAACTGGCTTTGGTGAAGATTTGATTTACAAAACTGACTCCAGTCACCTGCCTGCCCTTTACCAAACAGTTTCTAGAGGTGCTTTTCCACATGGCTCTGTGTGACAAACCATCCGGCGTGTCGGGTTATTGTGAGCATTCATTATTAAAAAAGGATGTGTGATTGACTGTGGGCCCAATTCAGATAATCTATGGTGCATGGTCTAAAGCGCACGGAGCAAGTGTCCAACTCTCTTTTACAAGTTCAACGGTGAATAATCTGGGAGCAAAGTAAGTAAGGTAATTATTCCTGGGTGTGCTTTGGGTGTAACATAAATGAAAACGCTAAAAAGAGTTTCCTCTTTCCTGTCGCAAGGACATTTGCGCTTTGCTATATGCCACTTTGTGCCAGGTACAGAGCTTCAACGATAACTACAACAAATTATATATAAGTTAATATGTAAGATAACTCATAACATGAATGTGGCACAACATACATCCATCACCCCAACTTTCCCACCCTCACATTCCAAACCCCAGGAACAGTGCTGGGCTTTGAGGAGACTTTGATGAGGTATTTGGTTTTGAGTTGGCACCTCACCGAGAACAACAAAAGAACACAAAGACATGGTTGTAGAATGATGAACACGTGTTTCTGACCATCACAAGTGTTCAGAATTAGTGCAAACGTTCTTTGAGCCCAAAATCTTTTGGCTGTATGGACCCGGTGAGCAACTTTTTGTTGAAATGAATGGGCCGCCACATTAGTGTTGCTTACGACTCACAAAGAACGGCCAGTACTTCCTGTACTTGACTTCACAGTCAATGTTGGCGCTAGACAAATATTGTGATGTGTAATTACTAGCAATACTGGGCTGGGAGACTCCGCTCTTCCTGTGGTTCAGAACACCGAGGATATCATTTAGAGAATTTGCACAGGATTCAGCTGCTCCCTTACTCCACTTCTCAACTATAACGCTGTAACTCAGCATTTGCTCGACTGAGAAGGCAGATTGAATGGAGCTGAGAGGGAGAATGAGAAATAGGAATCAGAGGCAGAGATAGAAGGAGAGATGTCGTGCCCACTGGCAGCGCTCTCGCTCATGAAACAGATCTGGCCCTGAAAAGATTGGTGGCAGGAGGGCAAGCTGGGCAGTGTGTGTGTGTACATCTGTGTGTTCAAGCAAATGAGGGGGAAGAGGAACGAGCAGAGTCGGAGACAAAGGCAACGAGATGGAGAAACCAGGCGAAGAAAGGAGGAGGAGACGAGAGGGTGAAGAGACGCGAAAGGGAGAGACGAGACAAGGAGGTGAGAAATTGAACAGGACAGTGTAGCAGAGTGAGAGGAGAGAGGTAGAGACGCCATATGGCATCTCTTCAGGAGAGGACGGCTGAGATGATTGATTGAGGAAGGAGTGACTTAGCGTGCCTTCGGTCCAGTGGGTGACCATTAGAAGACACAGCGTCCATTCTGGATGGGATGGATGGTTTAAATATCCAAAACAGATAAACAGAAAATACTGCGGATACATTTTTTTTTTTTTTTTTACTTCTGTTTAATCCAGAGAAGCTGACATTTGAAGAGGAGTAATCATTATTCCACTCAACCCACTCCATCAGTTCCTTGTTCCGTCCTTCTCGACTCATGTCTTATCGGCTCTGTTTCCTGTTCATCATATTTTCTTCAATTGAATCTTCTCTCTTATTTCCTTTGCCCATATATTTCTCTTTACTGCATTTAAAGGGAATAAACCAATCCAATGGCACGTTGACCATTTATTGAAGAGAAGAGTTGCAACCTCCGCTTGTTTTGTGGTGTATTTAGGACACACATGGAGGGAAGTCTGTTATCTGTCTTGTTGTACAGGAATTTGAACACCAGAAATCTACTTCAAGCAAACGCAAACAACTTATTTGGCCGATGTCTAGATAAATGACATATTTTTTTATTCAGACCACCATAAGACTTTGATGCGACTCTTCAACATGATGTTAACTTATCCGGCATATGAAATTATCACATGTGGGTAGTTTGGGTTTGTCAGACCAGTCGACAGCATGTCTTTCCCTGAGAGAGCGTACTGCAGGTCGAGTGTCCCAGAATCCCTACAAAATCCCAATTAAAGGACACAGTTATGATTCATGGGGCCTGCATGCATCCCAGCCACTGTGCAAAATAATTCATGTGCTGCCCACAGGTTGCAATTAAACCTTCATTATGCCATGCTTGAAATTGTTGCTTCTGTTTTTGTCTTGAGCTCATTTGAGTTCACATTCTCCGGTTACAATGGGCCTGCACAGCCAAATGGACACAGAAGTGGCCTCTTTGTCTCACACATGACTCCTACTAGAGAGGAACTCTGAGACTGAGTTTTGGGCTTGTCTCTGCAGTTTTGCTCTCTGATATTCAGAACCAGTTTGAAACCCATAAAGAAACTGTTAATATCTGTGATTTGTCTTGGGTTTACTTAGTCACAATGTGCTTTTTCGAGTACAAGAACTGCTCTCTGACAGATTTCTCTATTAAGGGCGAGATCATGCCTGAAACACGCTACAGCTTCACTGGATGACATTAGAAACAAAACACATAACCAGCAACAGTGTCCGATTGAACCGTGTTTCTAAAACTTTTTTCAGACCAGGGATCACTTAACCATTAAAGCTAGGGTCTGCAATCTTGTTCAGAAATACAAATTGTTATACTGGGTGAAATGGTCCTTCTATCCTGAGAGTAGTCAATACATTATGTATTCAGAAAAAGGAACAAAAATAATCAGACCTCTGTGGCAGCTGCAGGACTGAGAAAAAACTGACCAATCCGTGCTATCCGACCGAATAGAAAGAAAATCGGATGCCTTCATGTCTCGTTCTGCCTACGCCCCCCTCTGTCCCTCCCTCCTCTCCGCATTTTACTGACCAACGAACACGTGAAAGGGGGTTAAGCCCGAAGGTAATCATAACTTCCGCCCAGGAAAGGATCTCCCCTGTCCCCACGGTCCAGGAGCCGAACAGGAATGGTGTAACACTTGTAACAGCTCACCCTGCTAAAAAGGCAAGGAAAAGAAAGCCTGAGGCAGAAAAGGCTGCGACGAGAAAGGCTCTGCATAAAGAAAGAAGTCCCACTGCCAGATGCGCGTTCAAGTTTGTGGGGGTGTGGTTTTGGACAGAACACTGACGGGATGAGGGGGTGGTGGAACTTAAAGGAGGTGCCACTTTCAAATCTTGCAAGCTGTCTTGCTAGCTCTCCAGGATCGTAGACCCTAGCTTTAAAGTGAAACTCTCGCCAAAATGCAACCTAGGCTTTTTTTGTGAATGTACCCGAGTCAAACCTTCGTGTAAAAGCATAATTATGGTGAAAGCGGCACTTTACTTTAAGATTTACCATATTTTCGTTTTTGCGTCAAACTCGAAGTATTGATCTCCGAATGCAACGTAAGTCACAGTGATGTTGCACAGAATTTCTACTTAATGTTGCTTTAAATTGGCATAGGTTCACGTTGGTTTGCTGCCAAACAGAATACCTTCTTATCTAGTCAGAACTCTTGATATTAAACTGAAGTAGGAAATACAGTCAGAATATGCAACGAGATAGAGACATAACTTCATGTACGAGCGTCAACCAGGGAAGTTCCCATGGAGAAACTGTAAAGCGCCCTCTAGGGGTGACCTTTAAGTGGAGAAAACATGATAAAAAAGTCCTCCAGGTGGCCCTTGAAATTAAGTGTCTTTCCAATTTGGTGAAGAGAAAACTGTGGTGATGACAAGGGGTCCTGTGGATAGATTGGTGTTGTTTTCCTGGACAGCTTTCTGGACAAGGCATCCCCGGCTTATAAAACAGGTGATCACCAATAGGTTTAGTATACAAGTCCAACAGCAGCTCCAGAGGTCTTTCAGCAACAAGGACGTTCTCCACAGAGGGGGGCGACTCTCTGGCTGTGCAGGCAAGCTGGAGGAAACAGCACAGACTGTGCTTCTGTTGGCCAAAGTATCTCAACACCACATGTTCCTTTTTGGTAATGAAGCAACACTGCTAACACTGTGAAGTCAGTAAACATATGGAGGAATTGAAATAGAGTCCTACGTTTAACAGATCCTGCAGGATTTCAGGAATTTTCTTGTCTGCCATTACATTTAATATCAATCTTTTGTTTTGGAGTTGTTGGGTCGGGTGTATTTTATCCCTTTTAAAAGAGGTGCAAAGCTAAAACGTTGCAGACGTCTCATTTGACAACGGGTGACATGCGTGTCACGTGTGTTTAATTTCCCACATTATTCCTTCAAACCTGAAAAGCGGGTTCAAGTGTCAACTCGGTGCATTAACAACAAGAACACTGACACCAACTGTCAATCTTTAGAAATGTGCAAATCCCAAAGCACAAGTGAACTTGACACAAGAGGAGGACAACTGTGTCAACACATGATGCATTGACAGACAGCATCCTGCTGTCTGAGCCACTAAGATCAGCTTCATACACTGAGCATTCAAATTGCTGGAGCTCTGCGTGTGTGTCCTTGTGTATGTGTGTGTCCCTGTGTGTGTGTATCAAGTTGGTATTTTGAAATTTCCTTCCATAACTGCTGATCCATGAATAGCCCAGCTAGCTGCTTCACCACATGTCCTGTCATTGAGTGCCTAATTGGCAAAAAACATACACACTGTTGCTGCATT
>OMLP01012644.1:0-16698 GCA_900302685.1 Spondyliosoma cantharus
GCACAATGTTGGATAACCGCTCGTACCGTTTGGCCCCGCTGAGTTTATCCTAAGTGTCTCTGGACGCTGGGGCTAAATTTAGAAGGTCTGGGCTTTTGATAATTCAGGGGAATTTGGTTTTTGAGCCTCTATTACGACGCGGCATATCACAGCTCCTCTCTCGCGCTCCGGCTCTCAGCGGCTCCACTGCTGAGTTTTACAAAATGCTCTTTGCGAGGCTGCTGCGAAGAAAAAGGGTGGGGGGACGCAAAATGTGCAGAGTTTGCTGTGTGTCATTTTATGTCAAACCCGATGTCCTGGGAGCTAACATGAACACAGAGAAGATACACAACCTCCCTCTCCTCCGTCTCCTGCTCTTTTTCTTTGTCCACTCTCATCCTTCTTTCGATCTCTCCCCCCCTCCTTCCAGCCCTCCCGCCTTCCCTCCATCCCTCCGTCTCGCCCTCCATCCCTCCCTTTCTCCTCCTCTCCCACGCGCGCACACACATGCACATCACATTTGTTATAGGGGCAAAAACACGCTTGCCTCATCATTTTATTTTGGTGTGCAAAGCCCTATTTCTGTTGTGAAATAAAGGACAGCCAAGCAGAATAGAGATTGCTCTGCTCCTTGTAGCAGCGACATATAGACGCACAACTGCTTTTTCTGGTAGATTCAAAGGAGATCTGTATGGAAGGGGAGGAGGACTCTCTCTGTAGCAGCTGTTAGGACCACCCGGTCATTGAACTTCCTACCTTTGGGAATTGTTTGGATTTAACAAAGCTGGAACTGCAGTCCGGCGGGATCTGATGGATGACGGAGGATGACGATGATTGTCGGGATGTTGTTCTGTGGCTCTGATGGCTTTCTCATGGATTTACTTTTCGAGATCTTTGCGTTTTAGTGGTGTCCTGTTTTGGACTTTGCTAGAACATGGACCTCCTCTGTGTGCGGATGTTAGCCTTGTTTTTTCCCGTGTTAAGACGTTTCTTGTCTGAGAAACTATGACAGAGTTCTACCTGGTACAGTAACATTCTGCCATTTGTATGTGCTTTTGTTCTCCTGTATTCCTAAGTAGATGCAGGTAAACATGTGTCTGTCTCGACGTGCCTCCTCACCTCCTCTCTCTTTCTCTCTCTCCCTCTCTCCAGTCTGACAGTAATGCCAGCTACCTGCGAGCCGCCCGGGCAGGGAACCTCGAAAAGGTTCTCGACTACCTCAAGTCTGGGGTTGAGATCAACATCTGCAATCAGGTACGTTTTCTGAGATGTTTATTCCCTGCGTCTGTCCTCTGGGTTAAAGTAAAGTATCAAGTTGTTCTTTCACACATAAACATGCTTAACACCATACTGCTGCCTCAGCTGAACTTCAAATTGAGGGCTCAAGGGCTCACGTCTGCCTGAACAAGCCGGATCATCCCCCAGATGGAATGTTTTTTATGATCTGAACACATCCATTAGGCACAATTAAACATTTATCTCACAGTATATCCTTGAGCATGATGTACACCAACTCCACTAAATATGTGTCTTTCTCAGAATGGTCTGAACGCTCTCCATCTAGCCTCCAAAGAGGGGCACGTAGAGGTTGTTGCTGAGCTGCTGAAGCTCGAAGCTGCTGTGGATGCGGCCACAAAGGTAAGGCCCACCCCGTCGCCTACTGCTCAGCTATAGTGTTATGGAGGACTATATTTGGATCCGGCACAAAGCATGACTGACACTGTGCGATAGAAAAAAAGCATGCAAGTACAGTGTGCCTACTGTAAGTGTGCAGCCTTTGTTAGGGTTTAATATTCAATCAATATTTAATGATCCCTGTGGGGGCTGCTGCTGGTTAAAAGTTAGAGAATTAAGCAAGACAAAATTAAATAATGAGGCAGAAGGAGTTCAGTAGAATAACAGTGGAATGTATGAATTGGGAAAATGTGTAATTAAAAATGAAGGAGGTTTTATTTTATGTACTGTACTGTGATATTAAACAGTATGATACATCAGGGGGAGGACCTCCTCCTTTGAAGAGTCTTATCTCTGATGCTAACAGGAGTCGAGAGCCGTTGAAAACATTATCCAGATTTGAGCCCAGAAGGCTTTCACTCCCATTTAGTCGTCTCGTCTCAGCCTCCTCTGCCACAGGCCACACGGCTAGTGCTGACATAAACACAGGACACAATGAAATATTCAAGATCAAGGAGAAAAACTCCCCAATTAAAGCCTCTCTCTGTTGTGACCCCGAGGATGCTGGGGGATTAGTTTGAGGTCTTGGGAATCCACTGCCTGCGCCCTAATGCCTATAAATCTTTATTTTATGCAGCCAATGGAGACAATCAAGGAGGCCGTGCTATCGAACATACTTAGATTCAGTAACACCAGTGTTTCATTTTGACTGTGTGGGTGTTTATCGCTGGAGTTAATTGTGTACCCGCCCCCTAATGCTGTGCTGCTCTTGTTGAGGGGGAATTAAATAAGAGGCCTTGTCCTCGGTTCATTAGGCCCTTAGCAGGTCTGTGACAAGTACAACCCATGTGAAGCATACAATGTTGAGACTGTGAGAGAGGCGTGGATTTAACTCTGTTAACTCTGCACAATAATTTTTTTTAGGCGCTAGTGGTGTTTATGCACCCCTATCTGTTAAAAAATAACATTTAATTAACTAACTTTCCTGTGGTTTTGTATCACATGCAAGCAGTATAGTTGTTTTAAGTGTTGGTCTGTGGAACTTTGTGTCCGGTTGTGTCTCGTGCTTCAAGTGACCTTCCACTTTTTCAATATTTAACCAACACCTCCATCTTTGCCTTCCCTTAAAAGGGAACTCCACCGATTTAACACATCGGAGTCTGTGTACATTCATTTGGGAGCACTACTGCATGTGTGACAGAAAGAGTTGTGCCTCCAGAGGGAGGTGCACAACTTCTGATGTGTTGCATCAGTGTTGTCACTTCAGGAGTACTGAGAAGAAGTGAGTCTCTGAGACATCTGTAGCTTGCTCCTCATCTCTGTTTGAAGCTAGCGTCTTCAGCTGCTACCAGCGTTAAAACACCCGAATCTCTGACAGAACTGTGGCTGGTCGAGTTGTATTGTTGTCAGCACGATTACACAAAAACTACTGAACAGATTTCCCCTAAGCTGGAGGATGGAGGATAGGTCTTTAATTTCTCAGGGTAAAATGAAGGTATCTTTATCTAAGGTATCCATGAGTGAGTACAATTTGAGAATCTCGCAGCTTTCTTCATGTTCTCATATCTGATATTGGACCAGGCTTGATTGAATGAAAGGGGACTGTTGGGCCTCGGTGATGGTCTACTGAGTGCCATTCTAGTTTAGAAATGTAATGTCAGTCAGTGGAGTAAGTATTAGGCGGATATTAAATTCGAAGAGCAGATATTGTTGGTGGAAAAACTTCAGTTTACAGTGCAAACTTGTTATCAGTGAGCGGCGCTTACAAATAAAGATAAAAATCAGTGTCTTGTCATGGTGGGTGTTCAGTGGTGCAAAAGACTGCTTCTCTGTGATATTCTCTCCCTTATTTTGTTCAGAAATCCCATTAAAGTCACTCTCGACAAAAGCTCAACCATGTAAGCTTCAGCACATTGGTACTCCATATATTGCACAGCGATATTGCATATACATTTCTATGAATATATTTGTTATAAAAGGCTGAGATAAGCACCATTACAGCAAAGTTTCTATGTGAACAAGTGTGTCTGCAAAGTAGGTTATAAGTCCATCCTATGACTCAGATCATAAACTGATGGTAGAGTAACCTTTAGGCTCAGTAAAGCACACATGCTCACGTCTCCAGCTGCATTATATACCAAACACTCTCCTTATGAATCTGCCTCGTGGCTCAGCAGGCATGCCGATCTGATTTCCGTGCCACAGTATACTGTACATGTGACAGATGATCACTATTGTGCAACAGCACTGGTAGCAAATAACAGAGGCCAGATATCACGCGGCCAGCAGACAGACTCGGGGTCAACTCTGCCTTCAAGAGGACCCGTACGGCCTCATGAAAAGCCTCCTGTAGTTTTATTTATGGCCGAGGCTCAGCAGGAGATCATTTGTGTGTGGGACGTGCGGCATCGGAAGTGACACATTGTTGGCAGAGCAGGCAGGGGGATGCCAGAGCTGGAACACCAGCGGTACAAAGAGGGGGGGTATTCATGGATATTGACATGGATATATACAGACTGTAGTGACAAACACATAAGCAATACAGTGGGACAGGTGCGACAGAGCTTAACACACATTCCTGTGGTTGTTCCATGTAATCTAGAAAGGAAACACTGCTCTGCACATAGCCTCACTGGCTGGCCAAACGGAAGTCGTCAAAGAGCTGGTCAATAATGGAGCCAATGTCAACGCACAGTCTCAGGTGGGATATGCTCAACACACACACACACACACACACACACACACACACACACACTGGTCCTACAGCTAATTGAGGAAATGACACTGCTGTGATGCACGCGTTTGTTTGAATGATTCGGTGTCATGGAGTCACTGACATTGAGGGAATCACTCAGTGGAAAGATCCTCGCTGACAGAATCTGGCATTGTGCCAACTAGGCCTCAGCCTCTCCGGGATACTGCTGTCCTCGCACTTTACAGTTAACTCTGTCTGATCAAGGTGAGAGGGAAGATTTCCTTCTCTCTGGTCTCATCAAACCCCTCAAACGTAACAGCAACTCAAAGGTCTGAAAGACTTTACCTGAGCGTTTTGTCAGTGAGATTTTTTTGTGTATTGATCACTCTCAAGATTGTCATCTACACTCATATCATTCGATTTAAAAGTGGCATCGTTTAAACAGTGGTGGAAAGTAACTAATTATATTTTTTGCTACTATATACGTCCATTCCACAGGATAAGAGGGAAATATTGTACTTTCTACTCCACTACATTTATTTGATGACTTTAATTATCAGTCACCTTTAACTTAAACATTTTACACAATGGATAATATACCAAGCTTTTGAAATACAACTCATTGTTGAAGATTAAACTAGTGGTCTCCAATCTTTTTGCCGTTTTACGTCTATCATAAAGCAGCATGTAATCACATTGCTCATCAAGTTGTTAAGTTCTCCACCGACAGGCATTAAGAATAACTTGTATAAATTAAGATAGAATAATATTTTCCTTAGAATAAGATTGTATAAAAATAGCAAATCTTCTCGCTGTTTGTCTTGTTTGCTTATGTAGGTCATACAGTTGCATCAGTATTGAATTGATACTGTTTGATAACCAGTCAAAAGTTCCTTATAGTTCATTTAACTAAAGGATCGGAATACATTTGACACTCCATGCAGTGTATTATAAGAGGTGATAAGAGGAAAAGCAGCAAAGCTGAACTTGTTTTGACATGTTTGTAATTGTGCGCTTGTTGTGTGCAGAATGGCTTCACTCCTCTGTACATGGCTGCCCAGGAGAATCACCTCGAGGTGGTACGATTCCTTCTGGAGAACAGCGCCAGTCAGAGTATGGCCACTGAGGTACTGTACACATCTCTGTGTTTGTGTTATCTCATGTGCGTGTGCCGGTCCTGTGTCCGCCCCTCACGCCTTTACAGTTTGCCTCCATGTTATTACATCTGTTGTACTAACCACCTTCATCTCCTCCCCTCCTCTGCCTCCTTCCACCTTTCATCATCCCGACCCCACTCGCTCCGCATCCCCGTCTGTTTCCCTTCTCTCCTCTTCTGTGACTCACATTCTCCCGTTCGTCTGCCCCATCTCATTTCTCCGCCCCCCCTCCTCACGCCTGCCCCCTTTCTCCTCGTCCCCTCCTCCCTCGCGGTCCCCGTCTCTTCATGAGGGACTAGGCAGAGCTTCATTGATTGGTAGTGTATGGTGGCGGGTGCAGAGTGACCTTGAGTGGGTCACGGATGAGGTCCGCTCCGCTCGCTGCCTCTCTCTCCGCGGCTGCTGCCTCTCTTACTGCCCTGATTTACGTTACTCAGCCTGTGGAACCCATACGCACACATACTTACCAGTCACCACACGTAGACAAGGCACATCAGCACGTGCGCATACGGAGATAAATAGCTGATGGGGCTAATGGAATACCCCAGGCGGTTGTACAGTCAGCTGGTTTACATCTATGGGCTGGACATGCATACACATGGAATACTTTGGCACGCATGCACATGCGCGAAAACAGATCCCTCACTCGTGTTAACATGATACATAAACGCACGTACACGCACTGAAACTTACAGTATGAAGAGACGCGCGGATGTGGCAGGAAGCTTTCAGCTAAATTATGCATCGCAAGGGCCATGTGTGTAGGAGAGAGATTAGACGTGAGCCTTTTCCAACCCATCCTCTCATTATGTAACTCACATTAGTGTCCTATATGGTGAGGAGGCTTGGAAATGCACAGTAATCTCGACAGCTGTTTGACAAACGGGTTATTAGTTTATGACTTACTATGCTAAAAGCTCAAAGCACGTCTGGCTGTCTAAAAGGTTAACGTCCAAAGTTTTCTATTTCAAGTATCTGTGATGGTTTTTTGGTGACATTTTCTTGACATTTATGCATAATCAAATGGACTTTCATCTATTTCTCAGACTTAAGTACCATTTGTGCACTATAGAGCGGATTTGTCTTTTAAACCAAAAGGGAAAGCCTGAACTCAGTGGCTCGGTGGATCATTAATAACACTTCTGTAGGACTCAAGGGTCTTCTACGCCTTCCACAATTCATGCAGCAAAATAATAATTCAGCAGAGTGTAACACACGAGCACCATCTCTCAATAAGCTGCTCATATTCACACCCTCCTTCCCGTGTCATCACCAGTAATGTATCACAGCCCGACGCAGCTTCACTGACCTCTCACCCCTTTCAATTCGCAGGACGGCTTCACGCCTTTGGCGGTGGCCCTCCAGCAGGGCCATGACCAGGTGGTCTCCCTGCTGCTGGAGAACGATACAAAGGGCAAGGTACGTCTGCCTGCCCTGCACATCGCTGCCCGCAAGGACGACACCAAGGCCGCGGCCCTGCTCCTGCAGAACGACCACAACGCGGACGTTGAGTCCAAGGTGAGCTGCGCCGCCGATGCAGCCGGTTTCTGGTGATGGATCTTCAGTTGGTTGTTTTGTATTTTTCATCTCTTTAAT
This sequence comes from Spondyliosoma cantharus, assembly GCA_900302685.1. Classification (NCBI taxonomy): domain Eukaryota; kingdom Metazoa; phylum Chordata; class Actinopteri; order Spariformes; family Sparidae; genus Spondyliosoma; species Spondyliosoma cantharus. The sequence continues at coordinate 7,102 of OMLP01012644.1, forward strand.
TCTTTAATTGTTTAATTGTTTCTTTGACTATTGATGCCTTTCCTTTTCTTTGTCAGTCTTTGTTTCTCGCTGGCTTTTTTCTCTCCTTCTCTCTTTGTTGAATTTACTTTTGACGCTCTTTTCGGCAGAAAGGGGAAAGGAGAAGTACATTATTTATTTTTGTGCACGCTTCTATGTAGTACCTCTATCTAACAGTCTTAGATAACACCACTGTCTTTATTATGTTGTACTGAGATCCTTTCCCCCTCTCTCTGCTCCTCCACTTCATGTCAGTGGACGCTTTCTTCTGTTTTTTGCTCACTAACTGCCCATTCTCTCCTCTCTTGGCTGACTCTGTAGATGATGGTGAATAGAACAACAGAGGTACACCTCTACTCTGTACATTACGTAGTCTCTCCATCGCAGCCCATAAAAACTCAGAAAAAAAAAATACAACAACAAACACCTCAGTGCCCCTGACTTGATGCAGTAGTGTTTCTGCAGCCCTTTGTCACTTCCCTTTTCCCATTTTAACTCAAGCCCATCTTCCTCTCCATTGCTTCATTCATGTAGTGGATATCTCTAGTCATAGAGACAGTCAGAGTAATAGCGCATGTTTCACTAATACTGATTTAGTGAAATCCTGAGGCTGGTAGGCTCGGGTATCAAGGTTTTCCTTGATTCTAATGGTTTCATGGTGTTCAAAGCTCAAGCTCCGGCTGGTTTTGGCATCTTTGGCAAATTCTTTATGATAGCTGACAAAATGTTGTCCCACTCTTGTCCTGACACGGTCCTCCCATGAAACTGATTAACATGATAACCCGTATCAGCATGAGAATTGGTTATCATTCATCAAAACGCAGTGGTTTGTCCATAAACCTGCATGGCAACCAAACCCCCATCTAGCTGTAAAGGAACCCAGCCCTCCAGCGGCAGTTCATTTAGTTAAGTTAATCAATGGTTTAAATACTTCTAATCCTCAACCCTTTTGCACCTAAAGCATTCTGCATGGGACCAAAGCAACAAACTACCTCAACACTGCTTCTATGGTAACAACAAAGGCCCCTTCGTCACACCAAAGCCAGGCGGCCACCTTCTGCGTGTGCCTGTGTCAGCTGGCCTCGTCTCTGGCTTTGGCAGGCTGACCAGTTATCTGGTGTGATTCATCCAAAAATGGCTTTGTTGATCTGATGCTGCAATCCGTTGCAACTGTCGGAGGTCAACAGTTCTGAGTCGATACTGCCGACTGTGCATCTGCTCAGGAGTACATGGACGCTCGCGGCAAACTGGTGTTTGTATGGCGAGTCTCTGAACTTCACAAGCTTCAGGGACTAATATCAACACTACAGCAGCTGATTTAACAGATTAGCACAATTCAACAGGCTGAGCACATATCCTGTGTGAGCAGAGCGTCTCATAAAAATTGATGAAAAGTTAATTCTGCTTGTCCGCTGTGTGCGCCGCCATAAGACTGTTACATCAGGTGTGTTTATGTTGGCACACTCAGGCTAGATGGATCTGGCCTACACCTGGAATTCTGACTTTCACTGCACTTTTCCGTGTCGGAGTACAATGGATTGCAGCATTAGGCTCCTGCATCGTGGGAAATAAATGTGCACGGTACTCTAAAGGAAGATTGTGGAAAGTTATTGCAGATTTTATAAACAGCACATGAGATACACCTACTGTATTTCCACCGATTCACCATAAAAAGACAGATTTTTAGATTTTTGGTTACTTTTCTGTAAGTGTTTCTTGGTTGGGATTTTGGGCTGCATCCAAATGTCCGGACTCCCTCGCTCATACAGACTCCCGGACTATGCGTGCGCTCACAGGAAGTCTGCGAGTGCTGAGGGGCTGTCCAAGACCACAATGTAGTGGACACAATCCTGTTCAAATAGGCCCTGATGTGGACTTTCTGCAGACTTCCCGATTGAATTCGCATGAGATTGTAGACCTTGTTTTGAATGTGTAAAACAATCAAAAGGTTACTTGAATCATTTTGGCCAGAAATAACCTTCGGCCACATCCTGACACAGAAATATGTGGAAGTATAGGCTGTAGATGTAGATGTAGATGTTTTTATTGTAGTCTTTATCAGCGGCTTATATCACTTTGCAGTCTCACGCCCTCGCAGACTTGACACAATGACAGTGAACACATCCCAGTCCGTAAGTCCAGAGGGGTGGACATTTGGATTCAGCCTTTAAGACACCAGATATCAGCGGAGTGGATACACATGTCTGGGACACCTGCTCTCCTCTGTATTATTAGTTATTTGAAACTGGGATTCAGACGATTAGATTAGCTTAATGTGAGATTCATCCACTTATTGGACAAATTGTTTCCAGTGTCCCTCTGTTGCTTTGACAGCTGTTGCTCAGCAAGCCAGGGGTTTTGCCAGGAAATTACTTTCACTCAAGATGTTAATAAATGGACATTAGGCTCATTTGCAGGACAATTTCTGCACTCTAAAAGAGTCCACACATTGTAAATGAAATTATACAGATTACAAGTAATCATCTCTACTTAACATCTGTCAAACTGGAGCTGTATATTGAAACTTAACGACTATGTAGTTAACCTTTAATTTGCCCTGTGTGATAGTGCACTGAAAGCACATAGAAGCCTATATGGTATACTGAATCTAAACCCTTTAGTTGTCAGCATACCGTTGGCCCCATGTTTGATGCTTCAATACAAGGACTTTCTCTACCCCTGTGAGGAAAGTCAGGTGTTAGTGTAACAGTGTCTGGTAGAGTCTGTGCCTGTCTGATGGACTGTGACTGTTCGTTTGACTGTAGCCCCCCTGTGTAGACTGATGGAGAGAGCTCACTGTGTGCTCTGAATTGTACACGCGGCTCATTTCACAGTTTGTAACGTAATGTGTGTGCTTGTCTGTTTCGTGTGTGTGTTGTGCGCCTTTCTCTGACCCTCAGAGTGGTTTCACCCCCCTCCACATCGCGGCTCACTATGGCAACATTAACGTGGCCACGCTCCTGCTGAACAGAGGGGCAGCCGTCGACTTCATGGCTCGGGTGAGTTTATTCTGCCCTCTGCTGGTTGGGAGGGGTATTACCAACAATCAAGGTAGGGGGAAAAAAAGAGAGAGGGAAGTTTTAAATAGTGTATGTGTTGAAACAATGATACTACACAGCTGTGAAGCAGCAGGGTTAGTTCAGCTTTCGTGAATTATTGAGCGATCCCCAGGGTCCATTTTCCTAAAACATATTTAGCCATCATTATTGTTGATTTTCCTACTTTGATATGTCAAAATGTCTTCTATGAAAAATACCTGTTGTATTCATTGTACTTCATTAATGGCTCATTGCAAACAAAAAGGCATTTATGAATGTTAACCTATTATACAGTTTGGATATATTATTCGCCCCTCAGGGTAAGAGCGTCACTGCAACAAATGCAAAATGTGGAACGTGTGCAAAACAATCATTATGAGTAGATTTGGCCAGGTGAAGGCACACACTGCTGCTGCTGCTGCTGCTGCTGTTACAAGAGACAAAATCAAATCAGAAACACCCACACACCAACTCTGCTCCAGTTCCCTATCCACTGTAAGACCGACTATTCAGTTGCAGCACATTTCTTAGACATAAATAATTATATACGTTTCTTACCTTTAAATGTTTTTACAGAGCACCTTAAAAATTAATACTCTGGCACCCCTCATTGTATTGAAATCTTTGATCAAAATTTGTACTCTGTACCTGTTTCAATTGATTGTATTTGTATCCTGTATTTTGTTTATGTGCGGTTTTGGCAGTCCTGTTTTAATCGTTTTCTTTTCTTTACTCTTCTTTATTGATTTTGCACCGCGCTGTGTGTTCATTCTTCATGTTACAGACTGAAAACAACTAGCCAGTGGCATCATTATCATGTATTTCAAGCAAACCTTGGGAAACAAATTCCCTGCCGTCCTTTAAATTAAGTATACAGCAGTAGACGTGCTACATTAGCTGATCAGTGTGTTCCTTATAGGTGCATCACTTTACAAGGCTTTGATGTAATAAGCAGAGTAGGATTACTATTTATTTACTGTGACATTATAGACATTAGGCCAGAGGCTGTAATGGCCTGTAATTACATCTTCAGTGTGTGTTTGTGCTGCTTTTTGACACTAATTGCAGGTTATATCCAAAGATTCATGCTAAACACTGGAGCAACTGTTTTGCATCTGTTTGCTTGATAATGAAAGACCCTCAATAAGGAGAGGTTATGTTAGTGCTGGCCAACTAGAAATAAAAAATCTATCAAACTATTATGTTTTATAACTAATGAATTAAATCTACATTGATGTAAATAATAAAACCACTACATCTAATGTGACAGCTGAATCTTAACACCAATTTTTCCTTCTTTTTTTTTGTTTAGAATGACATCACGCCGCTTCATGTGGCATCAAAAAGGGGCAACAGCAACATGGTCAAGTTGTTGCTGGACAGAGGGTCCAAAATCGATGCAAAGACCAAGGTGAGACACAATTCTTCTCGGAAAACATGGAGACGTTGAGGATGAATGATGTGGTCATTTTGGAGGTCTAGTTTTTCACTTGGTCACGGTCAGCTGAAGTTTATCAAGCTCTCTTTGTTTTTTCCACAAACCTGTGAAAATGGTGCCTTCTCCCCAGTATGCAGAGATGTCCTCATCAGTCAAATGTTAAGTTTTTGGTGGTAAAAACTCCATAAAAGACCTGAAGTCTGTGACGTTTGTGTGAAGTTTAGTTGTCATTGTCTCAGTTTTGTCAGAGTTGAAATCGTTGTTTCGCTCATTCAGTAATTTACTAATCGTGGGACAAAACTTTTATTCCTCTGCAAAAATGGAATCTACATTCTTTACTCATTTTGCTCTAAGTATGCAACAATACTACAACCCCCAAGATACCATTTCCATAAATTTGCCTTAAACCAGGAGGTTTTAAACAGTTTTCGACTTTCTTTTTTATTTACACATTTGCTGTTTGTCTTTTGTCTTCCAGGATGGGCTGACACCTCTTCACTGTGGGGCGAGGAGTGGGCACGAGCAGGTGGTAGAAATACTACTAGACCGAGGAGCTCCTTTCCTGTCCAAGACCAAGGTAGCTACTGGGACGATCAATTCCAGAGTCGCTGCTTAGCTCAGAATAGGAAAGGTCACAAACACCTGGCACATGTTCTTTATTTCTTTTCCCACTGGCTGTTTTAAAATAAATTACAATAGATCACATTTCACTTGAAACAGGGCACATAATGCTAACAACATTGTAATAGAGATGCACAAAGTAGCTTTCCTAACCACACAGACCCATTTAAATCAGATAGCAGGCCTGTTGTTGTTGCTGTAGTGTTGTCGCATTGTCTCCATAACGTGTGTGCGACCTCTCCAGAGCAGCCTGTCTCCGCTGCGTAGCCCCACAGTTTGACCGCGCAGGACGACCAGTGTAACAAAATAGACATTGTTGTAATGACCTCGTTATAACAATGCTTCTGTAACCTTCTCAGCAACTTCCTTCACAGTCTTTCTGTGCAGCGCATCGGCCACGCCCTAACTTCCCGTGTCTGTCTGTCCATTTGTCTACGTGTCCGTCTGCGTGTGTGTTTGTCTCTCTCTCTTTGTCTCGCCTCTCTTTCTCTCTCTTCCCCCTTTCTCTGTCTCACCCCCACCCCACACTATAGAACGGTCTGTCGCCGCTGCACATGGCCACTCAGGGGGACCACCTGAACTGCGTCCAGCTCCTGCTCCAGCACGACGTGCCGGTGGACGATGTCACTAACGACTACCTGACGGCGCTGCACGTCGCTGCCCACTGTGGTCACTACAAGGTGGCCAAGCTCATCGTGGACAAGAAGGCCAACCCGAACGCCAAGGCCCTGGTAGGGATGAAGGGGTGGAGTATGGGAGGGACCTGGTCATACTGTAAACTTGCAATGTTAAAGAAAGTGAAAACAAAAGTCATGGATCTCTCTCTTTTACCTGATCCGCACCAAAAGTTAATGGGGTCTGTTCTGGGCCGAGACCCGTCCTCAATCTAAGTTTCGTGGAAATCCATTCTGCAATTTTGGTGTAATCCAACCAACAAACAAACGGACACGGGTGAAAACATAGAATCTCTGCAGTGTCCTGGCCAATAGAACACAAACGGGTTACAAAAAAGACCATAATAATCTAGAAGTTAATATTAAAATAGATTGATTATAAAGAGAATCATCAAGTTTCAAAGAGATATGATCAGAAGGATTATTTTTCAAAGGATTATCAGATAGTTGTGTTCATTGTGAATATTTTTATATTTCATTGATTTCCTGGATACACGTTCAGTGTCCGGAATATCTGCCAGGGATTGGAATCAAAAACCAAACCATTGAGAACCAGTTCCTTATCGTCCAGTCCATCCGAATCAAATGCCTCTTTTTCTGACACATTGTAAAACAAGGACGTCAAACTCATGGCTCTACACTGCTGAAATCTTCTACAAGGAGGAATCGTGGTGGAGAAGAAGAAACCATCCAAAGTGTAGCTTCAAACACGAGCAAACCGCTGAAACATCTTTCTGCACAACATGGACTTAACTTTCATGAACGCAGTGTGTTTGAAATTCTGCCCCCTCATCCAAGCAGAGCGTCCATTTCCGAGGCGAAATACTTTATGTTATGATGATATTAGTGCCACACATTTCATCCATTTTAGATGACGACAGGCAGACTGTTGCTACAGCCAGCTCAACAAAACTGGATCAGGAATCAATAAGACTCTGAGCGAAAAGCAGAATCAGTAATGGCATTGATATAAATAAAATCCTATTAGCTCCTATCCACATTCAGTGTCCTCCTACAAAATGTTGAATTGTATCTTCATGGAGAGAAATTAAATAATGAATTCAATTGATAGAGAAAATGTGCAGGGAAAATACTAACTCACCACTGCAATGTGTGGATTTTGGTTGTGTAGGAGCTCGTTTCATATATAGTTGGTACAAAATGAGTCATCCGATATGTTGTTGGTTGGTTTGAAAGGAGAGTGAGAAGAGATAGATGCCACATTTCTCCTGGGAGAAATGAGAGAAGAGGTGGAACGAATGTTGAATTCTGCAGTGTAGATTTAAAACTGACACACAGGGCTAAAAATGCACTTTCCAAGAATGAGGGTTTGAGAAGGAGAAGAATTGAAAGATACAAAAGCGCTTTCTTTGTCACCCTTGTGGTTTTGCAGCTGACAGTTTTCTGCACCACCCATTCATTTCCTGGCAGATCATTTGCTTCCCCTTATCATCCTAATAAAAGCAGCCGCACAGTCGCAGATGTTTTTGTGACTGTGGAGAGTTACTCGAGTACAGACTTCGCACTGACGGATTTCTTTCTTTCTTTTCCTTACTGTGTGCAGAATGGTTTCACTCCGCTTCACATCGCCTGCAAGAAGAACAGAGTGAAAGTGATGGAGCTGCTGCTTAAACATGGAGCGTCTATCCAGGCGGTCACTGAGGTACTGCACCACACTGGACCTCATTTACTCCTTTCTGCTTGACTCTACCTTTCAGCACAAGTGGTTTCTTTAGACTGTAATGACTTTTAACGACGCTGAGCTGTTCCATTTTATAAACTGTGACTCGCCTTTGGACTTAATTTCGCATCCTGACAGCTTTAATAAGGTTTGATATTTACTGTAGTGTTTTAATGGTATCGATAAGGGATACACAGTGTTGAAATATTAACTACTGACTGACGCCACTGTGTCATTTTAAGCCTTCATCTGCCGATATCGATGCCAATATTGTTGTTCATCCCTCATTATGATCGTATTTGTTTCTCTACAGTCTGGCCTGACGCCCATCCATGTGGCAGCCTTCATGGGCCACGAGAACATTGTCCACGCGCTCACACACCACGGAGCATCGCCCAACACGACCAACGTAGTAAGTGGATCACTTCTGGTCTATTTCTTTTGCTTCGTAAAAAAAGAGGTCTGTGAGTTGGGTTTAAAGAGGCAGAGCAGGTCGTCTATTGATCAGAGCGTTGGCAGCTTAATCCCTGCCTCCTCCTGTCTACACACTGAAGGAAAGACACAGAACTAGCACAGGAATTGCCTTCAGAGCTTAATTTGAACTGATCATTGTTGAATGATTGGGGTGGTTTTGTTAGGGTTCCATTTTATCAAACAGCAAACAAATTTGGGTCCTGATTTTTGGGATAAATTGATCACTCGCAAGCGACAAACTCCAACGTATCCAAGAACCCTTAAATCTGACTAAATTATCTGACGGACGTCTCTTGCTGATTAGGCGTGGGAAAATGAAAGGGCTTTTTATCAAGCAGGAAACAGTTGTAGCAAGAGAGGCAAGTTAATTTGCCTACTTGCAATGTGACTATTGCGCATGCCCACATTGTGATGTCAGTGTTAAAACATATTGTGCAGTCCTACGCTGAACCTCGGCTTTCTCCCAAGCCACGAGGGATGCACAAGCCAGTGCAATCCTAATTGCCAGTCCCAGGCCCGGATAAATGGGGAGGATTGCGTCAGTAAGCGCAAGTAAAGCTGATGCTAAATCAAATATGTGGATCATAGAAATCAGATTTCTGTTCTGGGCAGGGTGGGGCACAGTTTTCCAGTGAGATGGAAAAACAGATAATCCACTCTGGCGACCCCTGAGGGGGAGCGGCCGGCAGAAAGAATAATTAGACCTTCTATGAGTTCAAATCCCACATCATTGCATATGAAAAGCTCCCACTGATGACTTTTTCTTTTTCTGTGTCTTTCAGAGAGGCGAGACAGCTCTCCACATGGCAGCCAGGGCAGGCCAGGCAGACGTAGTCCGATACCTGCTCAAGAACGGAGCCAAGGTGGAGACCAAGTCCAAGGTGAGAACACTGAGGCTCGTTATCAATCACTGAGCCGGGGACACAAAACAAACAATGATACAATACTGAGCCAAAAGAGTGACTTTCGCCTCCTTCCTTCTCCGCAGGATGACCAGACAGCGCTGCACATCTCCAGTCGGCTGGGGAAAGTCGACATCGTCCAGCAGCTGCTGCAGTGCGGCGCCTCTGCCAACGCTGCCACCACCTCAGGCTACACCCCCCTTCACCTGGCTGCCCGCGAAGGACATCAGGATGTTGCTACCATGCTGCTGGAGAACGGAGCCTCGCTGTCCTCCTCCACTAAGGTGGGTCAGGTGGAGGAATTCATTACATGCATGAAGAGCTGGATGTTTGTTTGCCTTTCACTGAAACACAGAAACACACAGCTGAAGAACAGAGCATCTTCATTATCTCAGTGCCATGTGTCGCCACTAGTGGGCACCAGTCTCTGTTGTCAACAGCCTCCGTGGTGCTTGTTTCACCATGTTTGTTGCTTTCATTCATATAATAACCTATAAACTGTTCCGTCAGTAGTGGAGTCACCTCAGTTTTACATTGTTCACCTTCAGGTCAGTGGTTGTCTTCATGTTGGCCCAGTGATTTAAGGCACTTATTTTCAACTCAGTAGGAGTTTATTTCACCTGCGCAGTCGACCATGAAGGGATAATGTGAATTTTTTAGCTGTGGCAGCTTTGCATGTGACTAATTGTGCAGATCAAGGTCAGAAAGAGACGTGGCGTCGCCTTTATGGAATTAGTTTGTGCATGTGTGT
>OMLP01012645.1:0-36928 GCA_900302685.1 Spondyliosoma cantharus
TGTGAATTGTGTTTTTTGTGTGTCTGAGCCTGTCGATCTCTGCCACAGGTGGGTATCAGGAAGGTGTTTGCGGAGGTGCTGCCCTCCCACAAGGTAGCCAAGGTGGAGCAGCTGCAGCAGGCGGGAAAGAGAGTCGCCATGGTGGGTGACGGTGTCAACGACTCACCCGCCCTGGCCATGGCTGACGTGGGCATTGCCATAGGAACTGGGACGGATGTGGCCATAGAAGCAGCAGATGTGGTGTTGATCAGGGTGAGAGCTTGAGTTTAAAAGCCTGATTTGAATTCTTGTCTCTCTTGAACAGATCAGCTGTTCCCTGACATGAAAACATGATATTCTCTGCAGTGTAGAGATATTGTGAAATATAAGATAAGGCACAACATAGTGTCACATTACACAGTATGGACGTTACGGCCATGATACAGAAGTATAGCAAGACAGTAATAATATGTCACAATATCTGTGTAACTGAAGAGCAAAACATACATTTCCATTATAGAAGTACTGTGTTCGGTTTGAGCGACAACAACTAGCGATAGCTGATATATCTGCACACCCTGTAGTTTCAGCTGGGAGATGTACGTGAGCAGCGAGATTCACTACATTATTAGTCTAATGAATCAACAGAATTAACTCACAAACTGTCAAGAAAGGAAATAACCTATATTAACCTATTTTCCCTGTAATAGAAAACTACGACTGTCCCCCTCAGAATTCACGTTTCTTTTTTCTATATTTTTTTTTCCCACTGTTCCAACAATCACCAACTTCAAAATAAACCCTTAATTCAACAAGATAGATGTGGTAATATTCTGGCTCTTCATGCTGCCTCTCTGCCTTTGCTGGCCTCTTTGTGCCTCTGGGTCAGCACACCGAACGATGTGCAGCGGCTCTCACTCCAGACCATTAAAACAGCTAAATAAAATGACAAAAATCACCCAAAAGATCTCCCAGAAAAAACAACTGACTCTCTGGATGGGCTCTTATTATATGTACTGCATGTTATATTTAGTTTGTTGTTGTTTCATTTTAGTTGTCAAATAAGCAATATAAAAAACATGACAGTCCTTATATTCATAATGCTTGTTTATAGGGTGGCAATAGCTTTTGGGGCGGCAATAGCTCAGTCCATATAGCTCAGGCAACCAGCATTCTCCAACTGCCAGTCCACACCATTATTTTTTTTTTGGTCCGACTGGGACTTGAACCGCCGACCCAGGCCAAGTCCCAGTCGGACCAAAAAAAAATAATGGTGTGGACTGGCAGTTGGAGAATGCTGGTTCACATCCTGGGCATTGCCGAGGTGCCCTTGAGCAAGGCACCGATCCCTAACACTGCTCGTTGGGCGCCTTGGCATGTGTGGCAGCCCCTTCGCGCATCTCCTCTACACTGCGCGTGTGTGTGTGCGCACCTGTGTGTAATGTGAGTGGAAAAAAGAATTTCCCAATTTGGATTAAAATAGTATATAAAATTAAATTAAAATTATACCGCTGTTTTCAAATGTTGGCCTATAAAACCTGAATAATACTGTTGCCTTATTCTCTCAAGTGTTAACTTTCTGCTTGGAACGCTGTTTTAATGTTATTTCGAAAACTTGATCTGATATTTTTTCGTTTCTTTCACTTACCTTTTTTTTCTTTTGTATCTGCAGAATGACCTCCTGGATGTGGTCGCCAGCATTGACCTCTCTAAAAAGACGGTCAAGAGGATCAGGATCAACTTTGTATTTGCGCTCATTTACAACCTGGTTGGCATTCCTATAGCTGCTGGTAGGTGTCTGCGGAAAGTTTATTTAAATGATGTCACCACATTGACAGTGATCATTACAGTAACCTTAAGCACAGCAGTAATATGAGGTGTGTGTGTCCACAGGTGTATTCCTTCCCGTGGGTCTGGTGTTACAGCCGTGGATGGGCTCCGCTGCGATGGCGCTTTCCTCTGTCTCTGTGGTTCTGTCCTCCCTTTTACTCAAATGGTAATGAGATATTTGATGCTTTGTTGAGGCCTTTTCATCTGTGTGCTTTGTTTTTCTCCCTTTTAAGTATATTTGCCTAAAATCTCTCTCTACCATCCTGTGTCTTTGTTTAGTTACACAAAGCCCACTGCTGAGATGTTGGAGGCCAGACTGGGTAACAACAGGCGGCAAGGCAGTCTCTCCGATGTCAGCGTTCACATTGGCATGGGCGAGATGCGTCGTCCCTCCCCCAAACTCAGCCTCCTGGACCGTATTGTCAACTACAGCCGTGCCTCAATCAACTCCCTGCGCTCCGACAAGCACTCGCTCAACAGCTTGGTGCTCAGTGAGCCTGACAAACACTCGCTGCTGGTGGGGGAGTCATTGTGTGACGAGGAGTTTTGCTGAATACGTAAGGCTCACGTGGCCTAGCAATCACTTTTGTATACTGAAGTAGACAGTAACTGCATTTATTGAAGGCTGGGCCATGCTAAGCTGAAAGGTTAACCCTTTGAGTAATGGCCCCTCCATCTGCTGTAGGTGCCTCGGGGCAGCACTGTCGACTTGAAGAAAGCTCACATGGCCCTTCTTTTCTCTTAGCTCAGCCAGCTGATCACATGCACTTGAGAGCACGCTGGGATGATTTCCTCTCTTTTCAGTTACAGACTATCTTTTGTTGAGGTCACTGCCCTCAGGCACACTCTTTGGCCTACCCTGTGATCCTCTGTGTGCCGGGCATGAAGCATTTTCAGAGCCTTGAAGCAGGTGTCCACATCCAGGAAGCAGAGTGACGATCAGATCTCTGCCACTGTGGTCATTCGCCAGTACAATCTTTAACATTTATCCAAAGACATTTTAACAGTGTTGCCCCTCATGAACGTGGACACTACAGTTATATTTAAACCGATTTTACTGAAATGGAAAATTTTAATAACACTGTTGTATAATTATATTCCAGAGTATTTATATTACCCTTATTTATCTTGTTTTTAATTATATCTAATGTGAAAAATTAAGTTGTTGAATTGAAATCCAAATTACTGAGCAAGGGGAGGCATAACAACTCTCACTCACGTCTTTGAACTTGCGGATTTTTGTGCAGAGCTCAAATGGAGAGTTGTAAATGTCGGTGTTACATAAGTGCCAATCGAAATGCCACCTTGGCATAGTCCAACACATTCCAAAGATAGCACTGTACAAACGTTACCTTGGACTTCATGCGCACCAAGTGTGAACATGGAGAAGGTCAACAACTCAAAGCAGAGACCTGAAGAAGGTTGATTGTGAAAGGAGACGGCAACTATGGACTATAGTTGTGTCGACCCTCTGCATCTTTGTTTCATGATACAAGTCGGTCAATGAATGTCAACGTTACTCGCTGTTAAATATAATCAGAAGCTGTTACATGGATGACCTTGTCTGTTGTCCAGAGAAGAAGGTATACTGTGATGCAATCTATGAAAGGCCAAATTGCAAAGGCATTAGTGACTCTGTCATTGCTCCAAGCAAGAAGTTGTTACCGCTGATCAGAATTTCATTCAGTGATACAACTCTGTCAATTTCTCTGCTTTTTCATATGCTTCACACTGTTGCACTTGATCAAAGAAACATCTTTAAACCCCAGGGAGCAGAGAACGCAGCAGGATCAACAGCTGTTTCCCAGCAGTTGTGATGATGCTGATGAATTAAGTAGCTTGTTTCATTGGGATCAAATTGTTGCAAATAACATCCTGCAATCGTGGACAGCTCCTGTTAAACTGTCGATGCTTTACTTTCCGTCCTTCAAAATTATTACAAAGATTATTTTTGCATAACTATATGCTGTGTCAAACCAGGAGACGATCACTACAGTCCGGCTACTCTTTGAAGTTTACAGAAGCTTTCTGACATTTCTTTCTGATGATGAAAAGAGCTTTTGCTTAGTACCGCCCTGTTCCCATGATGCATTATGTTCTGTAGCCATCGCAGCTTGCTGAGTGCAATTATGCCAACCTCCTGTTTTTTGCGCACTGCTTTGTAAAGACATCCATAGGGGTTCAGATCTGTGTGCAGCTTAATGAAGAAAGTCCATGTTTGCAGTCTTTGTTCTTCTCAACTTTATGTGCCTTGGAATAAAATGCCTTTGTAACGTCACCAACTGTGTCCGGTTTTAACCAGAAGATGGCGCTGTGGAGCCATCAGCTGCACTGAAACCTGATCGAACAGCAGACACAAGATTTCATCAACTTTATTTCATCCAGTTAGTCTAAACATCACATCACCCCAGTGTACTGCAAAACAATCAAATACAATTTTTGCTCATAGTATTCTTTTTTTTTTTATAAAATATTCATTGTAATTAATGCAAACATTAAATGACTTATTCCTCTTGAGTTGATTTGTATCACTTTGGCTGTAGTGACATTGGATTTGGTAGATTTGAAGCTTGTGAACTTATTTATTAGGGAGTTGTTTTTATTTTATTTGTTAGTTCTTATTAGATACAGTCAGAGGTTCAGGGTAATATAATCACAGGTAATGTCTACCAAAGGGCAAGTTTAGTACTTCTCATCTTTTCTCACTCCCTCACTGAAAAGCATTATGAACAGGAAACTGAACGGATTTGACAAGTTCAAAAAAATAACTGTGCAGCATTTGAATACAACATTGTGCTTTTCTGGACTAACACACCGCAAACAGCTGTAAGTGGGAAATGCTACATTCAGTTACCTCGAACACTAGAAGAACAAACTTCACTTTAGACCTGCTAGGGAACGGCTCCAACTCCAACAGATCTCTCCGTAAACACAGACGATCTAAAATAAAGTTACTTATACAGCATTATATGCAAGTAGATTTACAGTATATTAAACATTAAAACACCATACAGAAATGACACCATGGTGAGCAAAAAGATGCAATGAAATCAAGTTTCACAAGCATTAAAATTTAGAATGTAAACATGACTGAACACACACTGGCCCTTTAAAAACCTTCTTCTTTTAAGTTTACATTTGCTAAATACAACTTGTGAGTAAATCTTTTTTCACTCTTGTCTCTGATTTGAAAAAATCTGGCATGATGCTGTACAGTCTCTCTAATACCATATTGGGCTTCACACAGTTAAATACAGTCTCTGTAAATGTGGCACACAGATGCCATCAACTCGCACAACAACATGGCCACCCTCTGGATGGATGCCACCTGGTGTTGGGGCCACACAACATAGTTTACACCGACAGTATCCAAACACACCAGATGGGCATTATCATCTGAATACTGACTGCTGCAAGACAGGAGCAAATTAAAAAGTTGCGACATCAGAGTGCACCTGCTTTATCAGCTCAGGAAAGAGCTCTGTGATAGTGTGTACTAATGAAACCGCAACTAACAACTTAGGTGTGTATATTGCTCATAAAATATAATGAAAGACTCAGCAGAGGGTTATTAACAATCCAAGACTTTCACCGAGATCTGTCCTTAAACTCAAAGTAATTCTGTGTGGTGCTCCAGTGAACTGACCAGTGACAGTTGTTAGTTAGTCCACAGAGAAAGTTCATAATGTCATATTTTAAACACTTACTGGTCTGACAGATCCTTCTGAATGTCACCCTTGCCTTGAAAATACTATCTTGAGAATGTTTTTGGCATTTTTTCCCAATACAGACACCTAGTTCTAACATATATTTATATATGTATATATATTTATATATGTATATATATAAATATATATAAATCTACTATAAAATCTCAAAAACAAGAAGATAAAACAGCCACGTAAATCTAAAATGTGTCACTTTGTGTGGAACGGCTCGGGATGCTGTATTAAGGTACAGAAGAGAGATGCTGAGATGTCTGTGTAAGGCATGAATGAGTTGTTGAATTTTGGCAGAGATCACAAAATCCTGGATTAATTACTGTAAATCAGGGATTAAGAAAGTGACAAACCAGTGTGAAGTTAGCACTTTCTCTCCACCATTCTGCTCTCCTGAGTGTAGCCATGGTGTGTATTTTCTGTAAAATATGTGTTGAATATGCATATGTATATATGTAATGCGTGTATGAGGAGTGGTTTGTTCGCGCATGTTTGGCAAGCAGAATAAATAGTATGATAAACACTGGTTAGTAAGACATCAAATAGCACCGTGTTGGCCCGTCAATGGTTGCCACCATCATAGCATCACATTTTATAGGGTGGATCCCTGGAGAATCATTTTCTGATCAGTGATTAGATGTCAGCAGGCTTTGCTGAATGTCACAATTGGCAAAAAGAACAGAATTAACGTGAGTTAAAGTGAATTGAGAGTAGAGGTCGTAACCGTTGATGAGGTCTAAAGAGATCTGAGTAAAGATTTGGCAAATGCACTGCAGAGGTCAATGTGAAAATCTTATTAGAATCAAATATAACGCAGGTAAGGAATAAGATGACTGCCAACCTCCTAGGTAGTGTGAAAACAGTTCAGTGGTGACATACGATCAACAGTCACCAACTTAAAAAAAAATAAAAATACTGCACAGAATTAAAACGTCCACTTAAAACATCCTTACACTGGCCAATATACAGTATTAGTCATGATGAACATCGTACTCTTTATCCGGCCCAGTCAGAAATAATCTTGTCTAGCAGTTTCGTTAAAATCAACAATCACATTGACAAAAGCAAACATCTCATTACAAAGATACTGACTGAGACAGGGAGTCCTCTGATATCCGTCTTCAATGGTTGATATGAGGAGACACAAACTTAACTTTGGCACACTGAATGAGGAGGGCTGGCAGAGAGGCGAGGACTGAGCCTGCAGCTGTGCTATGGCAGTGTTTGGATGAGGGGGCTGCACGCTCATAGCCCTTTGTTGAAGTAGACCCTCTCCACTCCGGGGTGGTTGGCCCGGATTTTCTCCTGCAGCTCCGGCTCCAAGCGGCTGACTGACCTAGAGCTGCAAGAGGGGGAGGGATAGGAGACATGAAGGGGTTAATGGGACAAACACACATACACACTGTAGGCGGCGTATTATGCAACTTTTCAGGCAGAAGAGAATTGTGCAAACTCTGCAGATACTCAGCTAAGGAAAAGACAAGGTTCCGTGGCTCTGACTGACTGGGTACTGCTATCTCAGTGTCAACTTTGAACGTTTCACTCACCTCTTCTGAGGGAACAATGCGCAGCACAGTGGCGTGGCAAACACCAGGCTGTAAAAGAGATACAGAAGATCTATGAATCACACAGACAGACAGTGCAGAGCTTCCTGTTCTGACGTCAGCTGACTGCCTAAACACACTCAATGTTCAAAAGAGAGATTAAATTCAACTGTTTGGTCAGAGCAAGCTGGGTCATGTGTGTGTGCTTTAAAACTGGTGTTGTGTTCATTCAAGTCGTTAAAGGATATTATTGTTGAGATACGGGTTTTTCTGACAAATCAGTCATCATATTGACGAGGAGTCTTCCACCACGTTAGCAGCTCTGTTGGGCTGTAATAAGTGCTTTAATTGGTGCTTTGAGCTACATGCTATATCAGTGCGCTAACAACAGCACAAAAATGTTAGCAAGCTGACGTTGACCACGTTGACCATATTAGTTTAGAGTAGAACCCGACCGATACATCGGTTGGCCGATATTATCAGCCGATACTGGCCTACCACATATATCAGCATATATGATGCCCGATATGCACCGATGTGACAACTCTTGTTTTTAGAAATTATAATGCAGAAAAAAAAGCGTGGGATAATTAAATTATTCAATTCTCAGTAAGTTTACTGTTTAATGCACTCGCAGAACAACATGGCCACCCTCTGGATGGATGCCACCTGGTGCCACCTGGGCCCACACAACACAGTTTACACAGACCGTGTCCAAACACACCAGGTGGGCATTATCATCTGAATACTGACTGCTTCAGGACAGGAGCAGATCGAAAAGTTGCAACATCAGAGTGCACCTGCCTTATCAGCTCACGAAAGAGCTATGTGATAGTGTGTACTAATGAAACCGCAACTAACAACTAAGGTGTGTAAATTGCTCATAAAATATAATGAAACACTCAGCAGGGGGTTTATAACAAGACTTTCACGGAGAACTGTCCTGAAACTCACCAGGCTGAGGTCAAAGTAACTCTATGACATGTGTAGTTGTTAGTTAGTCCACAGTGAAGGTTCATAATGTCATATTTTAAACATGGTCCAATGGATCCTTCTGAATGTCACCCCTGCCTTGAAAAAAGGATCTTGAGAATGTTTTTGGCATTTTATGCCAGTACAGACACCTATTTCTAACATAGTCTCCAACTGTTTATATAAATCTACTATAAAACCTCAAAAACAATAAGATAAAACTGACACGTAAATCTAAAATATGCCACTTTGTGTGGAACGTCTCAGGATGCTGCATTAAGGTACAGAGGAGAGATACCATTCAAGTCTTTGTAAGGCATGAATGAGTTGTTGAATTTTGGTGGAGGTCACAAAATCCTGGATTAACCACTGTAAAGGTATTAACAAGTGTCTCGGTTGATCCGATCACAAGTGGACAGCTCCAAACACAAATGTGAACAACCACCAAGTGGTGGACAAGCCAACATTGCCATCCATAGAGCTGCACTGTTAGCCTGGCTAGTAACATGCTGAGATTGTCAGCTAATGTAATTCCATTAATTGAATAGCTGACAAATCGTATTAAATAAACATAATGACAATGATGCAACAATCAGACCATCTTGTTACATAAAACCCTGCAAATATTATTTGATGCATGAAAATGTACATCTTCTAATGGTACTGTATGTATAGGCCCACTCGACAACAGGTCTGCTTGTGTGTGTGTGTGTGTGTGTGTGTGTGTGTGTGTTAGCTGGCGGGGTGTGCTGCTCCAACCACTGCTGACCTGCAGGAATGTTACACATGATTTTAATTTGGTCGTTCTGAGGTCACGGGAGGCAAAGTGGAAAAAGGAAACATTGGCAAAACACAAGGGAGGATATGTGGACTGGACAGGATATATCAGTGTGCCTCTGCCCGCTGATAAAGAATACCACTTTTCTGTTAATGTAAGAAATAATATAATGCATTCCTCTTACGATACCTCACAATAACATGGACAGCAACATTTAAAGTGACACAAATGTTGGGATTAATGCCACCTCATATCCTTGTAGTGTAAAACTAGGCTGACATTTCAATGGAATTCCACATGGCCGCTTATCAGGTGGACCATCCCTGACGACTCACCAGAATCCCACCAGGCCGACTTGAATAGGTGCACTCATCCATGGGAACTTCTGAAAAGACCAGGCAGAAAAAAAACAATGAGAGGGCACAAAAGCAGCGCAGAATTCCCATACAAGAGTGGCCTCATGTCCTCAGTGCTTTTCATGCCTCTGATGTGTGATTACTAAAAGAAAACTGAGTGGCAGACACAGCGTGGGACACGAGGTTCCCTCCATTTAACTCAGACCTTCACAGTATTTTTAATCTATGATGATAAAGCCGATATTGTCGAGGTCACTGCAGCGAATGCAACCCTCTCTACTGTACTTAAAGGATGAGTCAGATATATGCCTACCTTCAGAAAGGCCTTCTTCTCCAAGTGGTTCATCAAAAATGGGGGGATAGCTGTAAAGAAAATGTAACCATTTAAAAAAAAAAAAGTTGGTTTGAACTTGCATTTTGATTTCTTGCCACTGATAAGTTAACAAAGGTCACATCAGCTGTGGAACTGGAGTGATGATACAAAGACATGCATACCCATTCCTGGAGAAGCCATGAGGATTCTGGAGACGACGACCTGAAAGATGGCCTGCTCTGCAGCTTTCGTTGACTCTCCTAACCGGTTGTCATTCTCGTCTGTTATGGGAATGCCATGTTGAAGTTCTCTGAAGACAGGAAGGCAAAACTAAATTAAGTCAGAGGAAACTAACTGACCTGAGGAATGGCCTTAAAGGGACAGTTCGCTCCAAAATCAAAAATACATATTTTACCTCTTACCTGTAGTGCTATTTATCTATCTGGATTGTTTTGCGTAAATGGCTGAGTTTTGGAGATATCAGCGGTGGAGATGTTTGCCTTCTCTGGAATATAATGGAACTAGATGACAGTTGGCATGATGGGCTCAAAGCGCGCAAAAATACATTTGAAACACTCAACAGAAATGTCTCTTTCCCAAAATCATTACCCTGGAACTGAGGATAATCAACAGATCTTTTTTTCTTCCTCATTTTTTCCGCTGCAAATTAGCGCACAAACAACTTGGACTGCTTCATATCCATGTCACATCTTGCGTATATGATATTGTCATGTATGACCCCCTGTTGTGTGGCCAAGGCATTAGCTAGCCTCTCATCAAAACAATCTTGTTGGCTAAATAGCACTGAAGCTAAGAGGAAAAACACATATATTTAATTTTTGGGTGAAGTGCCCCTTTTCACCAATAGTGTCTAGTCTTCTCAAGGTCAAAGCCATTGTCTATTGTCGAAATGCTTAAAAACAATGATGTGCTTTGAGTGCCGCCTTACCTTTGTCTCATCAGCGGGATGTTGATACAGTTAGCAGCAGCTACAGCAGCAAAAGGAACAAACCGTCCAATCAGGGGGGAGATGTGCTACAGCAGGAGAGAGGAGCCATAAAAACAGGAGAGAAGAAATGAATCACTTGGCTTTGCTGAACCCTGACAGCACAGCCAATGTGACCTCTCAGACTACTGGAGGTCTGAGGTTACTGCAAGCTTTTCTACCATGCATCAGGACGTTTAACACAAAGTCTTTATTATACCTGGCAGGACAACATGCTGATTTCAGGCCATGGCCCTGTACATAATACAGCTCTTTTTCTCACAAAGAGACCATTTGAGCATGGCTAACTTCATGTCAGCACCCCCATGAGGATGAGGTCGATACAGTAAAATGAGATGTAGAATGGGGTTAGATGAACCGATACCTTTGTTAGTGCATTTAGTCCTAGAGCGGTGGCAACTGCCCCTGTGGTGGCAGACACATAAGCTGTGCCAAGCTGACTGCAAACAGAAGAGGCACCGGTCATGTCATGTTAAAAAAAACTGTGCAAGTGTTGAATTAAAGGGTTAATAATATGAGCCAGTGTCTATGCCAAGGCGTCTGTGTCTTACCTGACTGTGATTGGAGCATCGCCACTCCTGTTGGTGTAGTTGACTATTGCATTGAAAGACTGATTGATCCACTGCCAGAACAACACGGCTGGAGTCGTTCTGCAAGATTGCAAAGAAAGGGCGTGATAAGTACGGACATGCAGAGGTTCCACAGAAGAAAAGGTTAAGAGTTTAAATGAGACATATGCTCATTTTCAGATTGAACATTTTATTTGAGGTTACTACTAAAATAGGTTTAAATGCGTTAATGCTCAAAAAACACATCATTTTTCTCATACTGTCCAGTGCTTTGCATACATTATGCAAATGTATGACATGGTGACATAGTGTGATGTCACAAAGTCACAGAATTAAAGGTGAGACTATGGACGAGGCGTTCCAGGAGCAGTGTTTCTGTCAGAGAGAGGAGCTTCTGTTGGTGTGGACTTTTGACCTTTTTAACTTTTAAGATTTTTTACATACACAATAGCTTATAAAACACGGAAGGAAAGGATGCAAGTAACCCTTTAAATTGATAGAAATATGGGTTTCTAGGCTGGAACAAATAGTTTCCTTTCCAGATGTTCTTAAGTCTATTTTATTATCTTAATTATTGTGTGTTTTGTTATTTGGCATTTATTGCATTTTTCCAAATTATGTTTTATACATTTCTATTGTTTTTTGTTTTTTCTGTTATGTTTATTTCTGTAATGGAGGAAGGGTCCGTTGTATCAGCCTGATGACCTCTCCTTGACCTCTGTTATTTTTTTAATCATCTGATTTTATCGAAACTTATGTGTGTGCAAATAAAAGAAAAGAAAAGAAAAGAAAGTGTGACAGAGGTCAGGACCCTGAAACTGAAGCAGCACCATTGTTTTTCCTACTGTGAAATGTCATCTGGGAAAAACGCCTGTACTGATAATAGTTTCAGCAGAAGTGGAACATGAGGTTCAATCTATAGTCACAATCTGATAATAAAACCTTCAAGGTCTTACTTGTAAAACGACATCATGCATCCAGTGATCGTCATGTTCATTGGGACCTGCGCTGACATGCGGCCAATCAGGATCATTTTCTCACCGGTGTCGGGATGGAAAGCAGAGTCAAAGACATACTTGGCTTTCCAAAGTTCATCTTCCGTCAGTCCGGGAGAGACTACGCCTTGTCTGAAAGAAAGCAAAAGTAGCATTCAAGCAAACTCAAGAGAGCTGAATGTGAAGTCTGTTACCTGTGAACTACTTCTGGCTTACCTGTAGTCGGTGATGATTTTGTGTGCATGATCTAGTTGTTCGTTGGTGAGGAGGATGTTCCTGGGGTCTGTGACGGTGAAGAAATGTTTAGCCCGACCTACGAATGTGCTCTGGTCCCACCGGGGCTCCTTGATGTTTATGGAAGTGGAAAGCTCTGCTGCCATGTTTATCTGGGGAAAGAAGAAGTGTTACAAAAATCACATCAGGTGTTTATCAGTGCACAAGAGTATGTAGGGAAAGATGCTTTAAGGTTCAGGGACTTTCAGTCGCCTTATTCTGCAGTAAATAAATGGAAACAGGAACAGCACTGCTGAATTAAAGCTGTACAGGAGTATTAATATCTGAATGTTAGTTATCTAGATGCAGGATTCTGATACAACAGTACATTACTATTACAATATACAACTATACAAGAAGTAATAGATTTGTTTTTTATTTATATATTACAGCGGCAAAATTCTATACCCTAAAACATTATTTAAAAACCTTCCAAGGAACCCCAGTATTTCACCTTTCACTTGTCAGATGGTGGGAATTATTAGAGTGTGACACATCAAAGGCCCTCATTGACAGCCAGTGTGAAGGAGGATAACAAGGAGAACATTGATCGCAAATTAATTCTTGAATCATTTTATCAATAATTAATTCATGGTTTGTCCAATTTTGGTAATAGTAGATAAAAAAAATAAACATTTACAGAGTGGTTGGATAACACACGTTATAGAGGCTTATTTTGTAAGGATATGACTACAAGAATGTCTGGAGATTTTTTTTTGTTCTGTTTCAAAAAAGTTTGAAAACCACTGCTCTAGATTGTGTTTCATGGCTGCATTTAACCGGGTTGATACCGACTGATAGTGTTGCAGGATTCCTGGGCCCTGGTCCAACCCTCACCCGGGGACTTACAGCCCCTTCACTTCTTGTTGCCTTTTGCACACAGAAGTCGCAGGAGGAGGGCTCCTGAAAATAAGTCCCCCCTTTTCTGGACTGCCATGCTGCTTATTCAGCATATAGTTTCCATGGTGACGGCTGACCTGACACAAGGGTTGTGAAGCACTAAACTGCAAAGCCCCATTATGGGCACACACCAACCCCCCAAACGGTGGCTGAACAGCAGCGTGTGAATAAAGCTGAACAAAGTATTTATTATTTTCAGCCATTTACTAGAGACTGCATCTGGGCAAAGTGAGCAAAGCACAGTAAGCTGTGCCCTGGTTGAGTTTAATACTCATTTATAAATCACCACCACTTGTTCATTCAAACTGTATGCATTTATGACTATGAAATCTATGATTTCACAAACCCAAACCAGATAAGACTGGCTTGCACTGAATAGACCCTGCACTACTAAAAAACATCCGCTTTGTGGATGTGCATGCAGCATGCTCCTTGTTTCTCCTGTGTGTGGCTCCATGTTACCCAGTCTGATCTGGTTTTTAACCATTTGCTCCACATGAACTACTGGGAGACACCAATGTCAAGGCAAGGACCCGCAGCAGCAGCAGCAGCAGCAGCAGTATGATGAAACTCCACCTGAAATTGCACCAAAGATGGCTGCGGGATTGACAAGAAAACAAGAAAAAAAAAAAGAAAGAAAGAAGAAGATGTGTCTTATTTGCCGGCGGCGTGCTGTCTCTTTAAATTGAATTAAACTCCATGGGGCCTCTCACGAGATGACAACAAAACACCCCTTTATTCTCTGAGCTCCTCCGATAAAAACACCAAATCACTGCAGGAGCTGGTGTGAGCAGTGGTTGCAGGGGCACCTCCTGCTCCCATAACCTTGTTAATTAATCGCGTTAATTTCGTGCGAAATTAAGGTGATATGAGAGGACTGAACTTTGGACTGACGCGGCCTCTGATCTATAAACCCCTCATCTACTTCTGCCCCTCACTCCCAGCCAATCAAAGGCGGCCTGCATGGCTACACATTAACCTGAAATTCACAACATCTCCCCACACTCATTTATATTAAATACTTAATGCGGCAGCAGTAGCGGCAGCATCTTAACTGGAGATCTTTGGACCTCAATAACACACTGTGGGGAGAAGAAGAAAGAGAAAAAAAAACAAAAGGCTGATGTCTGTCAGTGGTCGCAGGGTAAACATGCTCTGTGACTGGATACGGTTAATTGTTCAACCCGACGTAGACCAGTCAGATCTGGACTGTGACTGGAGGTGTTTTCTGCATCTGAAGCAGAGCGATCAGACCCTCGCCGAACAATAAAAACCCCAAGTATCTTCAGTTTTTAACAACGACCAATTAGACACATCTGTCCGGCCCCGATAATTGTCCAGCTGTGCGCCCCAGATTCAACTAGTATCAGCCTGCCACATCCACACATCCAGTCGGCAGGCTTTCTGCAGGAGGAGCCGTCTAATGGCACTTTCCTCACACACAGACAAACACACACACTCACAGATCGCTGCTCCTCTCTAAGGCTCGATGGATCCATTTTGAAGACACGGACAGGTTACTTACTGCACTGAGGGCTCCGGCGGTCCGCAAGAGGTGTCCCTGAAAGGCTGCAGCCAGCTAATTTTACATGCAGCAGTGTCAGCGCGGCCGCACAGCACACGGAGGATCATCCGCCAGCGCAGGAAGCTCCCCTACAAAATAAAAGTTCTGCCTCAAAGCGCTCATCAACACCGAGGGAGAGTAGAGTCGCACTGACAGGCAAAGAAACAGAAGAAAAGCTCTGAATACTCCTAACGTTTTTCTACCTTTCTGCAAAACATTTAAAACATTGGGTAAATATCAGAGGAGACAAATTAAGTTCAATTTTACGTGGCGCTTGAAATTATGCTTTATTGTTTAGGAGCGAGCTGCGCACTACTTCCGGTAACGCTGTGACATTTCCTCAGCATTGATCCACAGACAGTAAATCATTAATAACTGGTAAAACTTTCTATATCCACACACACGACTCTACGTACACCAGTCACATATTAACAGGCAAAACTGATATCTGGTGTAAAAGTAAGTGTCCCTTCAAACAGACAAAGCATTCATTAATTTACAGGTACAGCCATAGAACACAATACAGTTCAAGGCAAAATGAGTACCATGTGGCTTTGCTTGGCTTCCTTTCATTTTCAAACTCATGATGCCTGGAAGAGAATAAAAAATCAGAAGGCCTGTCAGAGTTGATCATCGGAGCTGTTTCTGGGTGTTTGTGTCCATCTAGTGGTGACCGGTGAGAGAGAAGAAACTGGACTGACACTCAATAGAGCGCATACCTCTGCCAAGACCAAACATCAGCCTTTATCTGCAGCAAATCTACTCAGTCATCGATCGAATTAACCTCAATACGTATGATCTCAAGATCCAAAAACATGGATGTCGAAGTATGTCAAGATCCAGGCTTTTTTCCCTGAGAATTTAAGGTAAATGTCAAAAAGCATTCCTGGATTCATCCCATTATCCTGCTCCACACCAAAACTAATGAAGTCTAATCTGGGTTGAGACCCATCCTCAATCCAAGTTTTATGGAAATCAGTTCAGTAGTTTTTGTGTAATCAAACAAACAGACATGGGTAAAAAACATAACCTCCTTGACGGAGGGAATAAATGACGAAGAAACTTCAGTCTTTATTTCTTATAGCTGTGGCTGCAAAACATTAAGTTATATTAATTTTTTTTTTTTTTTTTACAATTGATGTCATTTGTACCGATATTGCCTACTTAAATGAATTACATTAACTCCCATTAGAGACAGCAGAGCAGAGAGAGAGAGAGCTACTTACACTGTGACAGGGTATAAAAAGAACACAGTCTGTCAGTGCCATGTGATAAAAATCAAATACAAAAGTGCAAAGAGAACAGATTCATATCCGACGTCTAACCCTATCATCTCACTTCACAAAATAAACTGCTGCGCTTCAGTTACAAAAAAGAAAGAAAGAAAGAAAAAAAAAAGAGTTCACATTAGATTTACTGCAACTTTTGAATTGAGGCCATGCCACGTGAAAGATGCAGCTTACATACTGTATATGGAAACACACTCTGGTCATCATTAACAGCCTGACACAAAGATTACTTACATTTAGTTTCTCAGCATTATTTTATTCATGATTCCTGACAAACCAGCAGGGTATTGTGACAGTATTGTTCATAGTAGCAATCATTTTCTAGCAATAAAAACGTCATGCACAGAGAGGATAAAGTTGAAAGGACGGTGGTCTTTAGCTGTGATGTGATAGTTTTGTATTTCATTGTGATTATGGCACACTTTTTTTTTGGTCCATGGGGTTATGAATACTTCTTTTCTCAAGCCACTGTGTAGCCTCACCAGCGATCTTTACAGGAAATAGTCTGGTGTACGCCGCGTCACGTGGGGCTCTCCTCTGCGTGGTGCAGGGTCAAACTGTAGGCTAAAGTAAACAAAGAGCAGGACTCATCATCAACTTACATTTTGAAAATTATTCACAGACTGAGCCAAAGGTCCACACAAACAAATAGATTTTTAAACTTTACTTACAAGGAGTATTTCAATGTGTCATCAAGTTCCATGATTGCTGCCTGGTTTCCACACCGATAACAATAGTTTGGTGCGCTGAAGATCGTCACTACATTGCGGTCGTGGCACCAATTGTAACCCTAGATCAGGACGTTACATTATTATAAATTTACACCATGTGATGACAAAGCTGCATCTTGCAGTGTCTCCAAGGAAACAACAGAACAGGTGACAGTGGATAAACAAAGTTAAAGTACCTCCATCACCAGCTGGTGGGCTCTTGAAACCAAAGTGAGGCCGTTTGCGTGGTTGAAAGTCTCCGAGATGTCCTGCCCGAAGGTGTAACCAGCACCACGGGGTGAGATTCCCCAGCCGCCGCGATCATCTGGGTCTGACCATAACAAGTCACACATTGGACCCTAAAACATGGAGGAAACATCGATGTTGTTTCATCTGTTGGAAAATGCAAACACAAAATCTATACAACATGTAGAGCTACAGCTTCGGGATACGGGAAAGTTACTGTAAGACTTTGATAGAACTGCAATCATCGATCTGTTGATTCATTTCTGAAATCTATGATTTGTCATGAAATTGGGAAAAATGTCAGTTTTCTAATGCTCAAGTTGACATATTCAATAGTTCAGTATCATTGAACACAAAGAAAAACAGATACAATTATAATATTCACACCTGAAAAGCCAGAACCAGTTCACTTTTGTCGTATTTGATAAAAGCCCATTTTATATGATCTATTTGCTCAATTATTATTATTGTTGCTGATTTGTTTTCTTTGGATTGACTTGTTTAATATTGTAAAATTGTTCAGAGCATCCTTGCAGCTACATGCATGATTATACTCTTAAATATTTTAACATCCATATGTTATGAAAGTAAATGACAAAATAATGTAATCACCTACAAGGTCCTGTGAGAGGTTCCTCTAATGTCAAATTTAAACTTAGCTCAGCTCAGTTTATTTAAGAAGGGACAGTGCAATTTGATAAAACACATGATAAAGCATGAGCAAAAATACCAGAATTAATCATAATGCCATTTTTCATCTGTAGTTAGTTGGCCAAAGTGTTAAAAAGTCTTTCTAAAAAACAACAAATTGACTGAATTTACCTCATGAGGAACCTCCTGCAGGCGATCCAGCGCTCTAATGTGTTCCAGTGTGTCTATCGAAGGGGACAATCCTCCATGGAGGCAGAAAATCTTACAGAAAAAAAGAGAAATTAAATGACAGACTACATATATCTATCATCCCGTGCCACATCTGCATAAACAACCTTACCTGGTTATCTACCAGTGCGGTGAGGGGCAGATAGTCAAACAGATCTGTGAAGTACTTCCAAACATTGGCATTTCCGTATTTCCTCAAACACTCGTCGTAGAAGCCGTACACCTGTGTGATCTGTCTGCTCTCGTGGTTCCCTCTGAGAATTGTGATTCGTTCACGAAATCTTACCTACAAAGAAACGTGTATTCATGAACAAAATGCAGGAATACTCAGGCATGAACATTATCTTTTTCCTACATACTTATATTGTATACCACAGCATCAATGGCCATTTGTTTTTTTTTCTTTTACCTTAAGAGAAACCAGGAGAGTAACTGTCTCCACAGAGTAGTAGCCTCTGTCAACATAGTCTCCCATGAAGAGGTAGTTTGTGTCTGGAGACTTCCCCCCAATCTTAAACAGCTCCATCAGGTCGTGAAACTGCCCGTGAACATCTCCACAGACTGTCACCGGACACCTCACCTCCTGCACATTGGACTCCTTTGTCAGAATTTCCTTGGCCTTAATTGGAAAATAAAAAATAAAAAAAAACACAGGATGATGTTAATTAATAGACACAGAGTGTGGTGCAGTGTAGGAGTACAACATGGGCATGTTTCCCCCCCCCCACAAGCCTTGATAAAGGGAACACACATAAACACTGAATATTCATCCTGTTACATCCAGTGAACGCTGTATCATGCCAGTGCACTCCAGTGCTGAAGAGGTACCAGGGGTGGGCGTAGCTAGGGTAAACATATTTGCAGCCATGCCCCTCCATCTTCTTGACGAGTGGTTTCCCATAGCAATGTACTGCATGCAGCAGCAGCAGTAGGCAAATGGTGTGCTCCAAAGCAAGGCCACATGCATTAGCTGACGTTGGTCCAGGCTGTACTGCTGTTCAGGAGGTGTGACAGATAACGGTCCGCTAGCATTACAGCGAGCTAATGACAAACAGCTCTGCACAAACCTTACCTTCTCACATAGGACTTTGACCTGATTCTCTGACAGCTGTTTGCACTCGTTCAGTTGTTCAATCCATCCGTCCAGCTCCTTGGTAAATGACTTGTCGTCCATGGCTGGGTTGCTGTCAGCTAGCGGGCCGACTAGCTTTTTAAAAAAAATCCTCGGGAAAACCTCTCGTTATTCGGTTACGTCTCGATGGCCCCGGCTACGCTTCGTCCTCGCGGGCTCCCTGGTCATTCGCAGCTTGTATGTGCGCGTGCGTATGTGTGTGTGTGTGTGTGCTCCGCGAGATCAAATGCGTCAACGGCTCTGCGTCCCTGCAAGTCGGTAGGGACTAGACTGTTTAGTTCACATCATACAGAGATTATGTACCGCTCCTTGTTGGGCGACCAAGGTGACCCGATAATGTCACAAAGCCCAATAAAACGAACGTTATCTCGGAGATATTACAGACCCAACCCAGCCAACTGTGGTCCAAAGCGAGGCTGAGCAACAAATCATGTTTACGTCATGGCAGCCCTGGTGGAGCCTTCAGGGGGGAGTGTAACCACCTCGTTAATTAGAATTTGAAGCGATTGAAATTAAAAATTTTGAAGTTGTGTTTATCTTATTTGAGTTTGGTAGTGTGTTTTGTCGGAATGTTGGTTATTTAAAAAGTGATATTGCTGGTTGGGTCCGCCCTCTGCTGGAAGAAACGGCAACAGTTAGGACCAACGGCTGAACAGCAACATCGCCAAATAAAACAACACATTGACAGGTTAGTTAGTGAACTAGTTAGTCGGTGAGTAACATCGTATAACAGTAAATGATAGGTCAACAGTAAATGATAGGTAAATGACAGTAAATGATAGGTCAGATAATATATCACAGAGGTGTAACATATGTTTAAATTGTGTGTGCCTGTTTACATTTTATGGGTGACAGTTTTGGGGCTCATGGAAACCGACAAGCTATTAGTGTAGCTAATTATCATTATCAATTATCAAATAAACAGCATTTCTGTCAAATCAGATCACTTATATAGGTAATTAAAGCTAGGTTAATAGCTTGTAAGTCATCTAAAGTGAACTATGGTATTTGCCTATTTACATTTTGTATGAGGCAGTTGAGAGGCTTGTGGAAAACCATATGCTATTAAAGTGTAGCTAATTATTGCGCCTAAAACCAAGTCTGAAATGGCCCTTTTAAAGCTAGGTTAGCTAACGTTAGCTAGCTTAGCTATCAAATCAGACTGTTAAGTAATTATAAATGCTGGGTTAATGGCTAGCTAGTTAGCTATAATAGGCTATAATATTTGCCTATTTACATATTGTGGATGGCAGTTTAGCTAGAGGCTCATGGAAAACCATAAACTATTAAGTGTAGCTAATTATAGAGCCTGAAACCAACTCTAGAACCTCAGTTTTAAAACTTGCTAGTTATATTAGCTGTCGAATAATGTCTAACTTAGGCAATTAATGCTAGGTTAATAGCTAGTTAGTTGGCTGTAGTGGGCTATAATATTTGCCTATTTACATTTTGTGGGTGGCAGTTTTAGGGCTCATAAAACAATA
The DNA here is from genome assembly GCA_900302685.1 of Spondyliosoma cantharus. Taxonomy (NCBI): domain Eukaryota; kingdom Metazoa; phylum Chordata; class Actinopteri; order Spariformes; family Sparidae; genus Spondyliosoma; species Spondyliosoma cantharus. Next base: position 20,539 of record OMLP01012645.1, read on the forward strand.
AGCTATTAAATTATAGCTAATTACTGAGCCAAAAACAGTCTCTTTAAAGCTAATTAGCTTTAGCTGTCAAATCAGGGTGCTAACTTAGGTAATTAATGCTAGGTTAATAGTGAGCTAGTTAGCTATATTAGGTAACACTATTTTCCTTTTTACATTTTGTGGGTGGCTTTTAGAGGCTCATGGAAAACCATCTGCGAGTAAATTGTAGCTAGTTATTGAGCCAAGAGGCCATTTTAAAGATAGCTAACTAGTTAGCTCAGATGTCAGAGCAGAGTCATTATTGATAACTTAGTTAAATAATGATTGGTTAATAGCTAGTTTGGTTAGTTAGTTAATTTTACAATATTTTACATTTTGTGGTAGGCAGTTTTGAGGCTCATGAAAAACAATAAGCTATTAAATTTGGCTAGTTATTGCGCCTAAAACCAACTCTAAAATGGCCACTTTAAAGCTTGGTCAGTAAAAATATTTGCTAATGGAAAACCAAAAGCTAGTTAATATAGTGTAGCCTTAAATGGCTGTCTATTAGAGCTAAGTGGCAAATGTAGCAGTCAAATCAGAACTAGCTTCTAACTTAGCTAGTATTTCTAACTTAAGAAAATTAACCAATTTTAATGTGACGTCCTTCTAGTTAACTGTAGGTTCAAAGCTGGTTAGTTAGCTTAGAAATGAAGACAAGTGGATGAGCAACCTATAACAGAAAGTATGGCCGTAGCTAAAAGTTATTTGTTTGTTTGTTTTTTCTTTCAAAATCAACAATGAGTATTTTTTAAAAATATTAATATAACCACTGATAATTTTGACAAACTCCCAGAGAATTAATATCTTACTCTTTTCATTACTTGTTTTGGTTTTTAGATACTACAAATGAGATGGTTCGGTATCAACTCTCATCTAGTATTTCAGCAAATGTTCTGAGCAAAAAATCTATCATAAACTGTCCATTATGCTGCCCTGAACTAAACAGCTTACTGTGAAGTAACTGGATACTGAGGATAGTAAAAGGAAGTAGTAACGCACGTTTTCTTAGGAGTTGCTGAAGACCACACCAGCGATAGTTTAAAAGAGAGTGAATATTCAGAGCTTTACTTGTCTGGTTGGCAAACATGACTCCAAATGAATGTTTTTAAACTGACAAGGGTAACCAGTTGCCCATAGCTGTTTTAATAGGTTAAAATATGTCCGTCAGCTTGTTGTTGAGTTCTTCTGCCCTCAAGTGGCCACAAAAAAATCCATGCAGCTTCAAAGAAACATTTGAACATTTCTAGATACTTGTCACATACCTCTTCACCTAGCTGTTTTAATTTAGTTGTTTAAATATTGTTGAAGGACTTGTATGATAATTGTCCAATGTCAGCAGCTATTTAGCCAGCCATACATCTATGCAATCTTATTTTGAGGCTTTGAATTTGTGTGTGTTGCAGACAGGACACCAATAAATTCCAGGACTACTACACCACTCAGTAAATTTTGTTGAAAGGGGTTTAAACTATGTGAAAGAGATATTTGTAATGCTTGTAATTTTGTAACATGGCTAAGTAGCTATCAGCATTTATATCTGGAACAAAGAGTTGGTTATACTGCATATCCGTATCTTAAAAATGAGGGTAATGTGCCACAGGTGCCCTTGGCTATAACTGAATAAATAACAGTGTGTTCCTTTTTTGGTCAAGCATCTGTTGAATACTTGTTTTCTGTTTTGAGTAAGTTGCCACGGAAAACAGACACAAAACTCAGACACATGCCAGTGTTCAGACAATATGACTTGCTCTCTCATCAGAAAAGGGAGGTTCTTCTCCCAGATAAGAAATGGTCTTGACTTGGACTTTATATAAAACATGTCAAAATACTCAACCAGTAGCCTATATGTTGGCTCTATCTTTAAAAATAAAACAGAACAATGATTTCATGAGGTGTTTTTCTACTTAATTACATTGTAACGAGACATTTTCAGCTTTTCTAAACATCTATGGTTGTCCATTCAGATAAGACATTTCTTGACCTGTCAAAGTCATTTGTATGTCCGGTATATCCGTCGTCAGAGTGAACTTTACCAAAAAAGACTACATTACCCACAGCCAGTCGCCTTCCTCTCAAATGCACATGCGCAGTCTTGTTCTACTCTGGACAGCTGTAGGAGAAAATGGCAGCACACATGCTAGGGCAGCAGGTAAGACATTCAATGATTTTGTTGATTTTAATCATTTCATGATGGTTCTGACCGAACATTTAACAACTTAAGAAATGTATACAGTCTTGTACTCCCTCTGGAGAGCAGGAGGTCAAGCTAAATGTCGAACTAATTAACATGAAGCATTGCACTTGAATGACTGCTAATGTGCTAGCCTAGAAGCTAGCTGTCTTTAACGTAAATGGTACAGAGCGTGCCTGAAGTGCATCAGCTCAAGTTCTGGTTTATCTGTATTCATATCATGCATTGTTTTACTTTTCTAGGTCCGCCAGTTCAGCACGTCTGTGGTCAGACCTGTTTCAAAACTGATCAAGGTAAATAACGTCGTAATGTACGAAGCATAACGTCATAGATTGTAACATAAGTAGCGTTAATTAATCTGTGTGTTTATGTCCCTGTAGCCTCCCATCCAGGTTTATGGAGTCGAGGGCCGCTATGCCACCGCTCTGTTCTCAGCTGCCAGCAAGCAGAAGAAACTGGACCAAGTGGAGCAGGAGCTGGGAAAAGTCTCTGTAAGTAAAAATGAAAATAAAAATACACTTAATTGTAATACAAAGATGAAGAGGTCAATGGATGACTAAAGCAGTGCTTTCCTCAACATTTCATCCCAAAGTGATGAAGATAAATAGCTGTGTATCTAAGGAATCAATCACTGGATTAATGATCTGATCAGTGTCCTGTTTTGCCAATCCATGCTGTTGCACCTCAACCAACCATTCTCCTAGTGCTTAAATTCAGTTGCGCTTTGTCGTGTGCCGCTTTGTTTTTCAGACCCTGATCAAGGACCCCGCGCTTTCCAGTATCGTAATGAATCCTCATGTAAAGCGCAGCGTCAAGCAGAAGACTTTCGATGACGCTCTTACAAAGGCTAAGGTTTCACCCATTACCATCAACCTCATCCGTGAGTGATCAGTGACCAGGCTAAGTTTCCTCATTGCTGCTACATGTTTGGTCTGTTTCTTTACGTGGCATTATCTTAATTGTAGCAAAGTAGACCATAGTAGGCTCTGTGAGTGTTTATTGTATTTGTGAGTGCAGTGTGTTCACACACATCATAAAACCAAAATAAGTTAAAGCCTATTTGATAGGTCAGTAGAGGTACGTATTGGAGGCAAAACAGTATTCCTTACCATTTCTCTAGAAGGATAGTCGTCCACCAGCACATACCAGATACAAATTTGTAATGAGAATTAGAAAGTAAAGTAAAGAACATTTTACAGGCTGTTACTTTCTTAGGTTTGTTCGTATGAATGTATATCAGAATGATGTACAGTCTTATCACAGGTACACTCTAACAAGGTGGGTTTTTATAGTTGGTGCCAAATTGAAATGTGATGCAGACTTATGTGTATAATGCTATACAAAAACTCTTCTGTCTTACTTTCTAAGGATGTAAGCAGCGGCAGGTTAATATTAAAACCTATTCCTGCTTAATTTTTTTGTCCTGACTGTATAGAAGACCTACACGATTCAAAAAATGTTATGACTACTTTGGCAGATATTATGATTTCAATATGATTCATCATATGTGGGAGTTATTTGATTTTTTAGCATTCCAATTATTTCTTTTTCATTAAAAACTGAAATCATGATTGATACATTTGTCGGGCTCCTACCAAATAAACATGTTTTCTCACATCTGGAGAACAAGATATATAGACCAGCGTATCTTTGCAGCACCACAGTACTTTTTTCATAATGGAGCGCTTCCTCACATATCATATAATCATAAAAAATTGCTTCTGCGATTTGTATAGTCAAGTTTATAGGTACACTCTCAAATTGAAATTCACTGCAGCTCTTTTACTTTCTTGGGTTCCTGCGACCTCTGAAGGACCTATGAAAGTCATAGGGAGCAAAGGATCGTCAGACTTTGACTATGCTACCATTATACCGATGCTTTGCATTATAGTCTTACAATCTGTGCAGAGCTCAGTTTCTGTTTTGTTTTATTTTATTTTTGGACAAAGTTGTTGGCACGAATTAATCACGTTGTGCAGGAGACATATAGTTGTTTAAAAACATTCCCTCAAATAAATAATGTTGATCTTAAAAACCTATTCAAATGGCCAGTTGTAAGCTCCACAATGCATGTCCACACGTTATATTGATAATTTAGTGTAAATAAATTCTGGAGCATATTTCTTAATTTGACAAATAAGTGAAACATTTATAAAGCTGGACCAGTTGGATGAAATCACAAATACTATATTTGTTTTAAAATGGTGTTGTACAGTATGAGTGCTGCACACTGTATTATGTTTTCTCAACTCAAGGGCAACAGTAGGAAATACAGAGGATCAAAAAAGTGAATCTTACGCAAACATTTCCTTTTTTTGTTTTGCAGATGTTTTGGCTGACAATGGTCGTCTTCCCCTTACTGGTGATGTTATCAATGCTTTTGGCAAGATGATGAGTGCACACCGTGGAGAGGTCCTGTGCTCTGTCACTACTGCTCAGGTATGAAACAGGTGGACATAAATTATGTATTTTTGTTGAATCTCCGCCTCAAATAAACGGTACCTATTACATGTCAGGAACTTTAAAGGAATTAATAGCATTATTTTAACTGTAAATATGTCGTACTGTCAACCAATTGATGTATATCCATTACAGCCTTTGGATGCAGCTAGCCTTTCTGAGCTGAAAGTAGCTCTCAATGGCTTCCTTCAGAAGGGTGAAAGTATCAAGCTGGAAACAAAGGTAGAGTGTCAGTGCATCACCCCACACACATACCAATGACCATTTTGAAGTTGGTGTAATTCTATCTTAATGCAAGTGAAGGTGGTTGAATTGCAGCAGTAATGTTATTTTAATCTATAATTTGAATTGTGTCCTCTTCACAGTCGGATCCTTCAATCCTGGGTGGCATGATCGTCAGTATTGGAGACAAGTACGTGGACATGTCCACCAAAACAAAGATCCAGAAGCTGACCAAGCTCATGAAGGAAACTTAAGTCCTGTGGACTTAATTTTTGCAAAAGAGGCGACCAACGCTGATAAATGTATATTGCTACCTGTTCCAGCACTGCAGGTGCTCCATAAATCCAGTGTCTGTGCTTAAGTTGATATGGATGTTAATAAAAAGTACAAAAACTGAGACTGGCCTTTGTTGTTATTGATTGCTTTGTAATTGTGACACATTCATGCTCATACTTCTTCACAATGACTCGTGATAATGATCAAGACACATGCTTCCGTTGAGCAGAGAAACTGTAGACAGTGTAGTGTAGACAAACCAATTGTAGTTGGTCGATTAGATTAATATATAATCGTGTTGGTATCGCGGCTGCAGGCCCACGTTTTACCATAACGATGTTTCTTTGTTTAATATGGTCTTAATTTAGCATAACCACAATGAGTGACACGGTGATCCGCTGCTGCGTTTCCTGGAAGCCTCTGTGCGCATGCGTGGTCAGCGCATCCTGTTTTATTAAATTTTTTTCCAGGCGAAAATGGCTGCCTCTCTCATCTAAACCTCTGCTTAAAGGATTAAATGAACATGAAATAAAGAGCAGAAATCGCAGTCTCGCTTCAAGACGGTGCTGATGGACGCCCGGGCGTAGATCGTGCAGCGCCTTCACAAAGATGTTGTGGCTGCCAGAGGAGGAAAATGTATGCGATTCGACATTAACCCTTTCCAGCCCAGCATCCACCAACAAATAAGGTACGAACTATTCATTTTACGTTCTAAATTAGCTAAGCATTTTCGGAGGAAAACATGAGACGTCTAGTTTTGAGCATGACATCTTTTTTTTTTTGCAAACGACAACTGTATTTGACTTGGCTTTGTCTTGACATCACTTGTGTTTTGTGTTGCAATGCTAAAAGGCCTGTTTGCTCCACTAAAAGTAAGCCCCTAAAAATGCTCTTGGGTTTGTGTGCGTGTGCACGTTGCTCCCTAATGTTTATTTTTCTCTGCACTCCCACAGAAAATGATGCATCAAGTGACCAGCAGCAACAGTGACTATTGTATGAGTGGACTGGCAGAGGACTGTCATCCTGCCAGCCACTTTGATCTATGTAGCACCCAGTCCAATAAATTCTACCCCTCTCAGACAACCCCTGGTCTGCAGCTGTCCCTTGCCGGCCTAGCTCCTTTGCCACAGGGCATGCACAAAGTCATGGCATGTCAACTTCAAGACACCCAGAACGACTTCGGGCCTCAGATGGTGAAAATCAGGGGCACTGAGCCTGCAGGGTCCGATGGCTCTAAGAAGAAGAAGGGCATGGCCAAGTCAGGGCGGAGAGGGAGGCCATCGGGTACCACAAAGTCAGCTGGTTACCGTACAAGCACTGGACGTCCACTGGGAACAACTAGGGCAGCCGGTTTCAAAACTAGCCCGGGGAGGCCCCTCGGTACCACCAAAGCAGCAGGATATAAGGTCAGCCCTGGACGGCCCCCTGGCAGCATCAAGAGTCTAGCCCGGCTCAAGAAGCTTGACTTTAGCAACTGCAGTGTTCCCAAGAAACTGGACTTCACTAGCTGTGATGTTCCTCCTTTTCCATACACCACGATGGAGAAAAGACCCCTCTGTGAGCCCAGCGGCAAAGTGGATGAATCCAGCGAGTAGTTCTTCTGCTTTTCTCTCCAGTGTTCGAGAAAACATTTGCGTGCATGAGCAAGAGGATGCTGAGGAACGCAGTTTCTCTCAAGTGTTGGAAGAAAGAACTTTTCATTATGTAGAAAACAGCTCTGACTGAGTTTTCATTGTACAGTGTTTGACATTGTCTTCATCCTCTCATAATAAATGACTGAATTAGAAGTATGTTATTCCACTTTGGCAGAGATGCATGCATACGAATTAATCACACTGATCGATATAGGCAAAAAATGTATTTAGCAGTTTGCATTTCAAACCTCTCTAGGGAGCGGATCTCTGTCCCCCCCTCGAGCATTTTCTTCCTCTGAATTGTGACACTCTCTTACTCTGCTTTAATATTTCTATGGCCAGGTTCTTGTGACATTTTCTACATTTATAAAAACTGCATTTTAGTACAACCGGCCAAGTAAATCAGCTTTTTTCCTGAGAATAAATATGTGGATGTGTAGCTGTCCTTTCTGTGCTGTCCAGTTAAATACATGTTTTTATTTGTAATATTATCCTAGCATCATGCCTACAATGGGAACACAGCGATACATTTTTTTTACTAGCTAGACCTGGTAAAACTCAACGCATACTATTCTTTTGAGCACTTGTTACACTCTGTGAATATAGTTTTGATTCTGTACTGTAACAGCCTGTTTTTGTCCCCAGAACTCAATTAACAAGCACTTCCAGATTTACATGTATGTTGTTCTCTTTATTCGTTAGAAGAAAAAAAAATGACTTAATGAAACAGAAAAAAAAGCTTTGTGGAATATGTATTAATTGCTTGTGTGCTGTATGTGAAACCAAAATAAAAGAAATAGTCTTTTCCACAGAAGTATTTCCTGTCAAATCGAAAGCGTGTCATTCTCCCTGTGGACACAAGGGGGCCCATGCCCCCGCACAATAGTGATAACCTTGTAATAACACCTTATTTACCCCTTGTTTTATCGAAATAACGACGAACTGGAACCCATCGTCGTGCTTTTTCGACGTGGATTCACTCAGCGTGATAACAGATTTGGTTGAAGACACAAATAAAGAGCCATGTTTCAATGTAAACGCCACACAGCTGATCTGTAAGGGTGTATAAATAAGTTACCTATCGAATTCATCGGTGGTTTCTACTGTATCGTTCGCCAAATAGGCCAGGGAAATGAACCACCGAGAGATACGAGCCAACAACCTTGATAGCATATTTTTAAAATCTGCTCAGAGAGGTAAGTTCCTCTGCTGTCATGTCGGCTTAACACTGCTCGGTCTTTGTTTGATCTTCAGGGACCGGCCCGCTGCAGCGAGCCTTTTGTGCGCTCTGGTGGATATGTATCAGTGTGATTTATTACAATACGCGCACCAAATCCTTACTGGTGGACGGTCACTTGGCTTTTAATTCGGAGCAAAACTCGCTTTTTTTCTATTAGTGTGTGTGCACGCTTACAGCCACACCGACTCCCTTCTTTCTCGTCTTTTCCTGAGCGCCTGGCGGCCTGTTTCCTCATGTCAGAGGAGTCTGTGGAGAGGCAACATGGCGCACGGAGTTTGGTGTGACCGGAGAGGCCGTGTGGCTGTTTGCGCATTGCAATTCTTTCGTCCTCTCTCGATCTGCCTCTCCGCTGCACACAGACACCGCCGAGGCCCACAACGGCCAGTAGAGACTCACTGAGACACAATGGAGCAGACGAGCAGAAATGTTTCCCCTACAAAAAAAAAAACAGGTCATTCATTCGTTCGTGATTATTATTGGCACTACGTAGCTTTTAATTTATTTTTTTTACGCCTCTGACTATTAAAAACTTCACCTGGATGTGCATGCATGCGCGCGCGCCTGTGTGGTGTTTGTGTGCGTGCGTGCTTGCGCGCGCGCGCGCGTGTGTTAGGAGGGTGAGTGTCACGGCCCTCTGCAGACGGGGGGTTGGGTAGCAGTGCCGATTGGTTGCTGCTCACCAACACAGGCAGTCTGGGCTTGTTTTAACATAACCGGGGCACTTCGACAGCAGGCAAAAATCATGTAGTAAATAAGCCGCTGTGGCTGCTGAGGGGACCGGTTGTGGCACACTGAATTTCGCCGCTGTGTGGTGTTGCAGCGTAATGGGGATTTACTTGTTATTTTGTGTATTTTTAGGTGACAGTTTTTTTTTCAGGGGGCCGCCGCTGATGAGGCGATGAAGTGAAGAGAATGAGAGCTGTGCCTTGGCCTACTACTAGTGCTGCTGCAGCTGGGATTGTGCAGATCCGCTTTCACAAACCGAGAAAAATACTCGCTCTGTGCCACATTGTCAAACTCCCGCTGTTGGTTTCACGGTGACCGACCTCCAAATGGTGAGTTTTTCCGTGTGTTTTCCACGTGTTGATGGTGTTGTGAACTTAAAGCCGATCAGAGCCTCTTTTTTTTTTTGGTGAGTTAATAGTAGCTTCCTATGTCGGTGTGTGGCAGTAGCTTGTTTGTGTGAGCCACTCACTGTGTTTCTGTGATGGCTCAGTGTCAGCACCTCTACTACAGCCACAGCGCTCCTCCATTGACTGTACTAGTCAGCGATCGTCATGAACCCAGAGCCGTCAGACAAAGCGGTACTATTTTCTGATAGTTTGTGAGTGAGCTTTGGGGAAGGAGCGAGCGTGTTGTGTGTTTTGTCTTGTGCCGTCCGACCGGCCTCTAGTATGGAGGCCATGCAATGTCGCCTTATTAGTGTGTGTGTGTGTGTGCGCGTGTGTGTGTGCGCTCACAGTCCATGGATGGTATGCTCCTTTATAGGTTTCTCTCGGACTAGATATGATTGCCGCTCTATTTCCCCAATGTTTTTATGTCTGTCAGCATGCTTTATTGCACTGTACTGTGCACAAGCCTCAGCAGCTCCCACAGACTGTAGTTGGTGAGAAACTTACATGGCACATTTCTAACCTGCCTCTTCTCTTTGACAGGATATAGCCGTGACAACATGAATCAGTCATACAGACCTCCTGTTAGGGTAGGCTCAGTGTTTGGCAAAGGCCAGCCGGAGCGGAGGCCCCTCAACGGTCTTGTGAGCACTTCCTATGGAAACCAATGTGGCATCACCAGACGTGGGTCAGATCAACCGTCATCCTCTAGCCTCAAACAGCCAGCTGTGCTAGGTTACAACCAACCAGACCGATCTCACTGCTACAGCCCGCTGAAGAGGCTGCAGGACCTGAACACTGTGGTCAACAGGCCTGACCTGGACAGGGACCTCCATCCTAGGAACCACTTGCACTGTGCAAGCCCAATCAGCGATGATGACGAGTTTGAGGCACCTTCAGTCCAGCTGCCTCCTTCTCCGGGCAATGAGGACATGGAGCCATTGGAGACTCCACAGGGCGCTAACAGAAATGGCTTCTCCCCTCACAGTCCTGACAGCTCGGAGCGCTGTTCTCCCATCCCCAATGGCTACCTGCATTTTGAGTCAACATTGTTTGACACGAGTGACATTAAGGACGAGGACGAAGAGGGGGAGCACAGTAGTAGCGAGGACCTCGCGCCTTTTCAGGACTCCCCAAAGTCAAGTCGGGACCAAACTGTTACTGGCAGTAAGACCACGAGCAGCTCAGGGGCGGATAAAAGAACATACAAACCGACTGTATTTAATCTTATGTCCAAAACTATATCTGAACTCAACCCTACACTAAGCCCCAGTGCACTGCCAGAAATAACTATGAGAGATGGATGGAGTTTGGGTGAGGAATCGTACAGTGATGGTGAGCTTACCTCTCCTGTTGACCCTGGACTTATTTCACCGGCTGGGACCAACTCTAATGTGAGTCCGACACATCTTGAATACTTTATAACCTTTGTACAACCAAGGCTTTGGGCTATGCTGATGTTGTTTAATCTTGGTGATGTATTTCCATTCAAACAGACAGTACGTGGAAACATTCATCTAAGTGATATTTAAGTATATGTTTATTATACCTGGACCACCTAGCCACTGTCAACCCTAGACCTGTAACAATGCAATCCTAGATCTAATTTATTGATTTTGGAGAAATGAATTTAAAGGGACAACATCAGGATTGGAATGCTAAAGTAAATAATACAAAAGAGGATCTTGTCAATGAATTTGTTATTACCTAGTTCAATCATAACAGAAATTTGGATTTGTTACCAACTATGTAATATATTGTACCACCGTCTTCTGCATTACATATTAAAGTATTTCAATTGTCCTGGTTAGTCCAACAGCCCAAAGAAAAAGCCTCTTCCTGCTGTGAGATACATAGAAGGGGACTTGGTGTGGGCTAAATTCAACAGAAGGCCCTGGTGGCCCTGCCATATCACCTGTGACCCAGACCAGGGGACCAGCACTAAGATGAAAGGTGAGGTTTCATTCGTAAAGAGCAGAGAAAATAGGAAGGTTTGATAATGGATTTGCTATTGAAACGGTTCCCCACAACTTGATCTTGACAGGTAACACCTACCAAAGCAGTTGTGTGTTGCACTGTGTGTGCAAAGTATAAAATAAGTTGATCATTATTTTAATTTTGTTACAGTTCCCAGTCCCCGTCCATGTCGAATGTATTTCCTGGAGACACTTGGGGAGATTGTAGAAAGCGCCTGGGTACCAGGAAATGCCGTTCTTCCTTTTGAAGGAGGTCATCAGTTTGAAGAGCTACCTGTGCTTAGACGGAGAGGGAAGCAGAAGGAGAAAGACTACAAGTATACGGTAAACTAATTGAAACGCCTTGAAAAATATGACATAATCTTATTATGAACAATGTTTTAAATGTTATTTCTGTTCCTGGCAGATACCTAAAAGTTTACTCACTGCGTGGAAAGTCAGTGTGGCAGAAGCTGAGTATCTGCTCCCGGAGCGACGAAGGAATACTGAGAGTGTGATTTCTGTCAATGGAGAGGAGTGTGTGCCCAGTCCACTACCTACTGAAAAGCCACAGGAGGCCCCCTCTGTCTCTGTGAACCCGAGTCGACCCCCATCACCCAATGTGGCCCCCAATGGAAATGAGCCCCATCTCAACAAAAACTCTGGTGCAATTCAATCCAATAAGAGCAAAGCTTGTAAAAAGAAAAAGAAATGTTTGTCAGACATATTTGGCCATATAGTTGGCGGATCAAAGGAGTCATCAACCATCAGCAACGTGGTGGATCAGTTTCATACTACAACTCATGCACTGAAAGAAGAGCCAAAGGACTCACCTTATGCAGACCTGGAATCAGTCCCAATGCTGCATCGCCCTAAACGCACAGCAGTTTCTCCAATAAAGGATGTAAACAGATCGGTCAGAAAAGAAAAGGGTTCAACTCAAACTAAGACAAAGGTTACCGAAAAAATTAACCATTCTGTAGACTCCTGTGAATCCTCTAGCATTTTAACAAATAAATTGACACCTAAAGATCCAGACTGTGAACAGAGTTTGGGCAGCTGTAATGAATTGTCTTACAATTCAACCGTAAAGCACTCTATGAACCTTCCTGCCAGCAGTCGTCTGATGACGAGAGCTCTGAAAGCAGAGGAAGACACAGATCTCAATGATGCACTGGCCACAAGCCAAATCTCAACAGATGCCCACACTGATGATTGTCTTGCTAAAACACCTACTAATGCACCCATCAAAACTGAAATGTCTCCACACTGGGAATCCCCCAGCAATGCATCATCCTCTACAAATCACAGATCTCCAAAAAGGCGCTCAAGGAAGCCTGATAAGAAACAAATTCGCAATGGCTCATTGATGAAACCCAAGTTTTTAGGCTCTACTGTATCCACTGTGCCACCTGCCGAGATCAAGACGGAAAAGATCATGCCAGATCGTTCTTCATCTTGCTCCCCGTCCTCATCGCTGTCACCAATGGATGCTTTCCAGGATCCCAAGGAACTAACATTTAAATCTTTAGTAAAGGAGGACAGCAGTGATTCTGAGGCGACGGCATTCCGGCCTGATTCTAATTATAAATTCAGTACCTTTCTGATGCTCCTGAAAGATTTGCATGATACCAGAGAAAAAAAAGGTAAACCCCTGACTGTGCCCCCATCACCAGTCCTGATCAAAGAGGAACCCCTGGTCATCCCTACTTCTATCCGAGGTTCTTGTGATGGTTTCACGCAAAGGATCAAAACAGAGAATGGGCAGTCAGGGAAAACCACAACATCCCAAAACAGAGCAGTGAAACCCAAGAATAGGACTAAAGCTATCATGACAGCTGACACCTACCATTGTGAAGACTTTCCTGTTCACTCTCAGACTGGGACCTCAGACAAGCAGCGTAGAAAACAAAGACTACCTGCCAAACTGAAACTCAGCATACCTGGCCTCTCCTCAGACCTGGCTGACTTAGCTTATGGCAGGGAGTTTGTTAGTGGTCACGCCGACTTGGCTGATCCTCGGTCTCGTCCTCCCATTGCTGCTGATCCTCCAGCCAGCTACCTCGATAAGAACTCAGGATCCACAGTGGCTCCAAAGAAACGCTGGCAGTTGATTGAGGAGGCTGCTGAGAATAAGGTTGAAAGTATAAGTGAGGTCTCCACTGAGATGAACAGGTCTTACGCCATGAAAGCATCGCCAGATCTTGATCAGGAAGTTGAGAAGCAGGCAGAGAGAGACTCGTTCACCTCAGAGACGAGCAGTTCTGCTGGTAAGACACAAACTGCTTCTGTCTAGTTTCTCCACTGAGGTGGTCAATTGAGTGATAAAGTGTTAGAACTGTATGGTTATTGTGATGAGACACTTACGACGTCTTCTTGATCAGCTGTGGATTCAGCCTCATTTGCATGTCGCTTTAAACATTTGCATTTGCCAAGTGAATAAATGTGTAAGTGTATTTCATGTGTGTTTACACAGGAAATTCAGAGAACAAACGTCTCCGGAAACCAACTAAAAGGCTCCTGGAATCAACTGAGGACTACGAACAAATATTTGTCCCAAAAAAGAAATCAAAGAAACACACCTCAGAATCTTCCAAAATGGTAAGATGTTCCTCTTCCTTGTAGTTTCACAACAATACAAGTGAAAGCACACCGCAACTACAGTACATTCAGGCAGATTTTACAACCCATTAGGAAACCCAGACTTAAATTCTATCCAGCAGATTCAGCTACCATCTAAATTGCCCTTCACTGTAAATATAAAACAAATCTCCCTGTACTTTCAGAAGTAATGTGTGAAGTAAGTACGTTTTTAGAGTATAATTACACACCATAATAATCACATTATTCTGATTATGTCTGTACAAATAAGCACATCGCTCCATCAGTTATGGTCTTCTTGCTAGCTTCAAGACAGAATGAGCTCTGGATTTGTTTACTGCGGTTTGTAAACACAAACGTTCAAAGTTGGCCATTCGCCCCCAGCTCAGTCACACTTGAAGTATGCGCCCCTGACCACGGTCGCCTTAACACAGCCCGGTTCACCACCTGCGGCCCTCAAGCCCTGCATGCTATTATTGGCTTGGGGTTACACACCCACATACATGTCCCAAACACACCAGATTACAAAACTAGACCCTGCCACACAGTTCTAGTGGGTCATAAATGATTATAGAGAACCATTATTAGCAAAAAATCATATTAGCTTCAGCAACATCTCATTCCAGAAACAAATAGAAATATTGGTAAACTGATCCTCTGTATTCAAATGGAAACCGCGTATTTGATGTTCTCCAATGTTGCTTCTTTTGTATGTGTTTACGAGCAGACATCAGGGATGACAGCACTCCATGATCTCAGCACAACACCAGGACTTATTACCTCAGCCTCGACCTCGTCCTCGCCCACTGAGGCTCTGTCAGAGCCGGAACAGAGTCCATCTCAGGATGAGCTTTCTCCGATTGCAGCCTCCGTATCTCCAGCCACAATACAACCTTCTCATGACACAGAGGCAGCAGAAGAAACTGATCTACCTCCTGAATCTGGTAAATAAGTTAAAGTATCTTTTTTTTTGCTGGATATTATCTTTAATCCAGTGTAAGCTATCTTGCTATATGATGTAAAATAGACAGATGTTGCTGGAGAGAATATTTGAATTTTTTGATTATGAGATAACATTTGAATAGATGATGCATTATTGTTATTTTTACTTCAGATACAGGGTTATTAATACAAGAAAGAAAGAGGCCAAGAAAGCTGTCGCACAGGGTGCTGGAATGTGCCATAGAAGAAGTGGCTGCTGCTCCTACAAGGAAGAAGGTATGTTTAGACTTCGATGGCTGTGTGGGAGTGTACCGGCCAGCTATCTTTGAGAAAGGGGAAAAACAAAACAGTCCAATTAGTGTTTTGTAACATTGGAAATATTGACTGTTTCCCACTATCTTTTTGTTTTCTAGGATCTAAAACGATACAGTGGAGTTACTTCAGAGATGAAAGTGTTAGTCAAGAAAACTCAGGTACAATTCCTATCCTCATATCCCACCAAACAATGTGACACTAGAAATACATTTAACCATCCTAAACACAATGAAATCTGACATTGGATAGGTTGGATCTCTGAAGAAGGAGAAGCCAGTACCCGGCACGTCCTCTGCACCTGCACCTGCACCTGCCCCACAGCACTCAGAGAGCAAAGATCTTCTCGAGGACCTCACTTCAGAAAGACCTCCCAGCCCCCGAGGATCTAAGCAGGAGGCGGAGGTGGAGCTGGAGGCCTGCGACACGGAGGAGAAACAAGATGCACACACTGGAACACTAACTCCCAAGCCAGAGGTGCGCATGTTCAATGATTGGTCATCTATCCGAGAGGACAATAACCTGTAGCCTCGCTGTAACTGTGTGCTTGAGTGACAATATCCCCTTCTTTATCTCTGTAGGTGCTGTCTGTTGGTTTGAATGACAGCCTCGCTTCCCAAGTGGATGTTAAAGGCAAAATAGGAGCCACAACCTTAAAGGAGAATGTGTGTCAGGTGAGATCGTCGACCAGAAAGTGAAACGTTTTGTATGGCTTGGCTTCTGTTCTCACACATCAGTTCTTTTTTTTTTTTTTATAGATAGATCATTGTTATGTGTTTTATTCTGTATTTGCTGGTATATTTTATGCAGGTGTGTGAGAGGACAGGCGACCTGCTGGTGTGTGACGGCCACTGTTATGGAGCCTTTCATCCGCAGTGTATTGGCCTGTCAGCGGCTCCCAAGGGAAAATTTCTATGTCGGGAATGCAACACTGGTAGGTTCACCTGGTGTCTGTCACAGATCATAAAATAAAGTGTTTGCTCTTACACACGTGAGTTAATAAATGCTTTCTGTTATTTGCAGGTGTCCACGTGTGCTTTGTGTGTAAGAAGTCTGGTAATGGGGTGAAGCGCTGCATGATACCACTGTGTGGGAAGTTCTACCACACCGACTGTATACTGGCCTTCTCAGCTACTCAGCCACATAACATAAAAGGCTTTCGCTGCCCTCTGCATGTGTGTCTCTCCTGCCACATCACCAACCCCCTCAACAACTGCTCTAAAGGTATGGTCCACGTCCATCTGTGGATTTAAAGCTCATAATGTATAATACATATTGATTTTGCAGCATCGTACATATTCTGATTTGTTGAGCTAAAATCTGGGTACCATAGCAAGTTTATTTTTTAGAGTGCTTATCAGAGCGACATTTCTGCTTCAACCTCCTTATTATAAAGTAAATGATGATTGCATAATGTAATGGAT
>OMLP01012647.1:15654-37843 GCA_900302685.1 Spondyliosoma cantharus
ACACACACACACACACACACACACACACACACACACACACACACACACACACACACACACACACAGATCTCAAGACAAATGAAAGGCCTGACCAATGGAGAGTTGTGTTTAAAGCTATCAACAAGCCTGGATTGTGTGTTCTGATAGTGGCGGCTACTTGTTTATGTGCTGATCAAACAACTGTTCATCACCTGATTGCTGGACAGATTTCTGATTAGATTATAATCTGCAAATTAGGATGCAGCGCAAACAAGGTTAAATATATTGTAAACAAAGGCATCAAAATATTCATATTACAGACCAAAACAATAGAAACACTGAAAGTGAATTACATCACCTCCTTTCTCGGAATGTAAAATTACAAAACCAATTTCAATCTAAAAAGTAAAAAAGAAAGAAAAAACAGACGATCTGCTTCCCTCTGTTGAAAATCTGTCATGTTACTAGAGCATGAAACCCAGGCCGTTAGTGTAACACTTGCTTGGCTGATCTTCCTGATGTGCTGAGTGCTACTCGAGGCTTCAGTGTATCTGTCTGAGCAGAGGTCTTTAACAGCCATGAATGCCAAGCATGGGGGAGGCAGGCCAGGCCAAGCGTAACCACGGCGGCCCAATGTCCTTGGCTCCGCGGCGGCCTTCACCTCACACTCCCTGCACAGTGAATTTTATGGCTAATTTCCGGCAATTTATCCTGGCACTTTCAGAAGAGAGATTCCTGCGGGAATAATGTGCATAATTTGCATAAATCATCCTGATAGAATGCATATCAGCATGTAACCCCCCCTTGTCTGATGCTGCAGCGTTTACTTTGTAATCAAAACTGACTCTTTTCCACCAGCGGATGCACAAGAACCATGAGAAGGGGGTCTGAGTTTAGCCGAGTAATTACAGAGGAATGAAACACACACACAGGGGCTCATGCACAAAAAGCTACATCAATAAAAATAATCTTTGGATTCAGCATCACAAATATCAAAAAACAAGTTTGTATCTCTATATTTACTTGTTTTTAAAGTGTGATACTGATGCACTGAGTCAGAAATAGTCTCATCTCTGCCTGTCATGTGCCAAATTAATCATAAAGCACAAACACTCCAAATCCAATTATTTCCTCTCAAACTAGGTGCTTTTTTTCTCTCCAGAATCAAGTTCTCTTTTTTAATCTGAGCTCCTAATTTCACCGTGGACATCTTCCTTTGTCCTGTGTGTTGTAGCAGCGAGCTATCAGACACCGTTTGGTCCACAGGCCTGTTTCCAAAAGCTCCCTCTGCGTAAGCGACCGATTGTCTGAGGAGAAGAGACGGGGGTCAGCGCGCGACACCCCCCTCCACCCCTCCCTTGCTGTGATCTAATTTGACGTACAGTGAGAATGTGCATATTCTGTTGGACTGCCTTCGTTACTATAATCAGCCGTGGTCAAATCGACTTTGTTGGTCGAGGAGGTGTGAGATGAAGGAGGGAAACGCAGGAAAGATGAGGTTCTGGATTTCTGTGCATTTGGAGACATAAGGCACCCGGCCTGATGGAAATGCTACACAACACGCAGGCTGCGGAAGAGGTAGTGGGTTAGCTAATCCGAGCAGACACACAGACAAAACATGGCTGTGCAGGGAAAAAGCCCTGCACTCGTTACATGCATTAGATTTCGTGACTGACAGGAAAGAAGTTGAAGTGTGCGTTTTAGAGAGCGGTTTCTGTGTTGCCATACTACCAGGTTCTTCCACTGGCCCTCATCCCGGAGTCTCAACATCTGAGATGGTATCACTGGTGACAACAGGACAGTCGTCGGCCGGGTGGACGTTAATCACAATAATACAGGGCAGGCTAATCACGACTCACTGATCAAGCGCTAAATGACATGCCTGCCGTACCCACTGTAACCAGCCCACTGCAGAGGGATTCACACACCAAGACTAGCCCTTTTGAGGGGGAAGGGAGGGAGGAGGAGGAGGCGGACAGTGGTTATGAGGCTGGTGCACAGCCATCCAGACAATAATTACTCGATGACTGTGGTCACATTAGGGATCAGTCAAAGCAGATTAATTTCGACTGATAGCATTGGTCCCTCCTAAATGCAGATTTTCTTAATAAGAGTGAAATTGTGTCGTTGAGAGGCTGAGGGACTGTGAGCTTTGCTATATGGGGTACTCCAATTATGTGGAGAGACAATGTCTTCTTCTTCGCATGAATCAAACAGTACTTCTGAATGTCAGCGCAAAAATTAGCACGCAAATGTGTTTTTCAAGTAGCCCGGTCTGATGTGCGTGTTTGTATGCGTAGCACAAATGAGGCTGTGTGTGTGCAGTACGGTAGGCCTTTCACTAAATACCCAGAGACCCCGAGAATTACCCAGAGCAGAGAGGACAGCATCTGTTTGTGTGCTTGTGCCGAGCAAACAAGGCAATTTAGAGAACACCAAGGGAGCAGCTAATAAACACAACCTTATTCCCCTTTCCTCCTACACCTGGCTCTGAATAATGCAGCGCTACAGTAAGGACGTCTGTCTGTCTTTGTGCGAGTGTGTTTGTGTTCGTGTATGTCTGTGTGTGTGATGCAATGCCAAAGCCTGGTTGACCTGACCAGGAGGGTTGCCTGTATGTTTTTGCATGTGTATGTGTGTCATATGTGTGCATGAGCAAATGTGTGGCATGCGTGTGCGACCATTCATCATTCTACAGTGAGAGGCATGCCAGTGCTGCTGGGAAATGGCAGGTCTGTGTCCCATCACACCCCAGCGTCTTTGTCTGTACTGCCAAAGCTGCGCCAAAATGTCTGCCCTGGATACCTGGCATAGAAACAGCACTTTACTGTACACAAAGGTGTACGGATACCAGGCTGGCAGACACTGCTTTCTCTCGCCTGGATGCAAGTCACCATGGCCTAATAGCAGTTGTCCTTCATTGTGGGTAGATAAAAAGAATGTCATCCACTGTGTTTTCAAGATACATTTAACATGGGAACATGATGATTTAATAGGGATGCATGAGATATAAAATAATAATAATGGGAAATCTGTATTATCGGTTATTTTTGGGCTAAAATTAAATTATAGCCAACTCAGACTGGCTGGCAGTATCCACTTTTAAAGTTGGTTTATGATCCGCAACTATAAGAAGGAGGAGAAGATGAAGAAAAAGAAGAAGACAAAGATTGAGTAGAAGAAAAGGTCAAAGAAGACAAAGATGAAGACAACAATTTCAGCAAGTTTGAAATTCGCAATACATATTACACAAGGGCTCAGAGAGGACCTGGTAAAAGTCAGTTTTAACACAACAAATCCTTATTAGAGTTTTGGAATATTAAATCATCCATCTTTGCTCACGACACCTTATCCTTTCTTACCCCCAGGTGTTCATAAACCACAGGTTATGAACTTCTTTTTGAATTACAAAAAATGTAAAATTATCTTAGTATCAGCCAGGAGTAGCAGTTTATTATCAGTTATTGGTATCATCTGAAAAAAATTCCACATCATGCATCTCTATGATTTAATAATCGATAAATAGAATTTTGATGCCATAATCTTTGTAAACATGTCTTAAAATTTCATCTTGTCCCTGTTTTTTCTCCACATCCTGCAACTGTGCAGTAAACGTGCTTCAATGAGACCTGCAGCTTCGCTCGCCACCACCGCTGACTCTGATATGTAGCCAAAGTGACACCCAGTGAAACCATGCATCAGACCAGACACAAAATGGCCGTCCAGTGCCAAACCCCGCCTTGGCTTTCACTTCATATCACACCACAGGGCTTGGCTGCGGACTGAAGGCTTTACAGCGCATTTAGGAAAGAACTCACAGCCCTGTGTCTGCATCTGTCACTTGCAGGTAATTGCAGCTTCTCATGTTCTTCTATGGCACTACAACCACAAAACATGATGATTACTAGATCTCATATGTGTATTATGTGGCTTTAGGTATAATTTGTTGGATCAAAGTTCACAGAGTGCAGTCAAATCTACTGATCAAGTTTGCCCTTCCACAACGAGCACTTCAAGGTCTCCTCACCTCTTGTGTCACATACCTGGAACCTCAGAAAAAAAAGACCACATTTCAGCCGCCTTTGAGCCTCCGAGCCAAGAACACCCTGGAATAAAAGAGTGGGAGAAATTAAGTGCAAAAGGGGAGATTATTCTGAGTTATTACATTGATTAGATTTCCAGAATGCTAATTAAAAGATGTTAGAACATGGGCCCAGCCAAGGATCAGTGGGCGCTAATGAGGACCAATAGGCCCCTGTAATCTGTGCTGTAATGAGAGTGGTTTAAATGTTAAGTTTGCAGGGAGACGAGTAGGGAGGTGGATGGACGGACAGAGCTTAGTTAGAGCAGCAATCCTGGAAAACCAATCCCACACTGTCATTACAACCGGTAATGGTGAGGTTTCACAGCCTCAGCAAAAAAAAAGATAGAAATAAAAATAAAATGAGTGAAAAGCAGAGTGAAATTCAATTATACTAAAGGGTTTTTGCACAATAAAAACATTTTATCATTAGACAATTAACAGGATAGTTTAATGGCTGAAGGTCACATACCCCCTTGTCTTGTATTACAGTGAGGCCTTCGTAAGTTACAGGGCAGTATCTTTTAATGGGGAACCGGTTAGCCCACCCTGCTGCTCCTTTCCCCTGCTGTTCCCTCAGGTTTCATGCTTTCATAAATGCAAAATTGTGCTCAAATAGGTCTCGGGCGTACAAAATGTTTTCACAGTTCCTATCAAATTTCCAAACTTTGGATAGTGAATATTTGGGTTGCAGTAAAGTGATGAGGAAAAAAACCCTCAGCATGAAATGTTTTTTCATCATTTTCACCTTGAGGGCTGCAATTAATGAGTCATTTGATTATCTAATGAATCATTTTGTCTATAAAATGTAAGAAACAAGTAAAAAAAACTAATAAAGAAACAAACTATTATTATAAGTTCCCAGAACCAAAAGATATTCAATGTACTTTCATGCAAGACAGAAAAAGTCTCATATTTGAAAAGTTTGAACTTCTTCTGCTTCAAAACTAAGAATGAATTGATTATCATAATAGTTAATTTTCTGTCAATCAATTAATCAACTAACTGTTTCAGCTCTATTCACCTGTTTGATAACCAACTAAATACAGGAAGAATGACAATAATCAAGGTTTGAAAGGAGGAATCAATCTGCAGCAAAAAGAAACTGACAGGATAATACAAACCAGACGGTTACGAAGTCAACTGAAATTAGAGCGGTCGTTACTTATTCAGTGGATGCTCGTTATTACCAAATGAGTCCTACTGACAGGTGCACCCCACTCATTTACAAATTAGAACATATCACTATAATCAACCTGCTAATTTATCACAAATAATGAGTTGTGTGGAAAACAGGCTGGTAAATACACCAGGAGAGTATCACACTAATGGCTCCCACTGTTTATGGCTTGTGGAGTGGGTTCAAATAAACATGATCTAATTATATGTAACTTCACACCGTTATGGACAAATGCCTAGACTTTATGAAGGATTTGTTTATTTGCCTAATGTTGACAAATGTGAAAGTCTATAGCCAAGTTAGCAGTTCTGTGAGGCTGTACTCATGACCGGTACTTAATGATGACATTACATTACAATCTCACAACGACAAAGCCAGCATTTTGATGTTAAGCTGGTACAATGTTCAGTGAAAACCCACTGCCACGTCACCCACTGGTTTGTGGACTACCACTTTGAGGCCATTTTGTTTATTTGGAGCCAGAAGTGACCATATTTGGACAAGAGGGTGGAGCTAGTGAGTATATGTTGATCGGATCTTACTGAGGGCCCCACATCACACCATGGTACTGGTGTGTCAGTCACATGGTAGCTCCGTCATATTTCTTTATCGTCTAGTTTACTTTAAATGGAACCATAATTTACTAAATGAACATCATGCAGAGTTTAAGAGGACTTGAAACTAGTGATTGAGACCTTAAACTCATTACCAAGTACTATTTACCAAGGCCATTTCCTCATAAGCGTACATACAATCAGACTTCTTTTTGAAACCATTAGAGTCACTTCCTGCTAGCCGTTTAAAAGAATGCAGGTTTAAGGCACTTCCTCATTGGCATCACTTTTTTTAGACCCTGAACATCCGTCCATATTTTTTTTTGGTAACACACTATTAGAGCCAAATGCAAAGTCCATCTGAGCTGATGGGAAAGTCTTTAGCTTAGCAGCTATTTGCTCATGAAGAAAAGTACTGGACAAATTAAATATTTGACCTAGTGGCGGTGCTATAGCTCATCAATGTTTCTGATGATCCATCCTTTGGGAAACATGAATGTACAAAGTT
This sequence comes from Spondyliosoma cantharus, assembly GCA_900302685.1. Taxonomy (NCBI): domain Eukaryota; kingdom Metazoa; phylum Chordata; class Actinopteri; order Spariformes; family Sparidae; genus Spondyliosoma; species Spondyliosoma cantharus. The sequence continues at coordinate 21,957 of OMLP01012647.1, forward strand.
TCAAGGCAATCAGCCCGGTTGAGATATTTCAGTCTGGACTAAAGCAGACTGACAATACCACCACAAGAAAATGTTAAAATGAATATACATATGTAAAATTGATTAAGAGCCCAATTTTTTTTCCAGCATCAGGTCTCATAGATGGAGCTTAAATAAACATGTCAACTGTGTCTACTGGTGGTGACACATGGCCATCATGAGGTACCAGGTATGTGAGAGTTGTTTGTTTAACCGAGCTTAGGGCCTAACAACCATCCCGCCTTATGGTGCAGAAAAAAAGAGAGGCTGAAATTACAGCAGGGGTATGACAATGCTGATAGGCTATAAAACCATGTCATTTAATGCCCACTCTCACCCTCCTCCTCCTCAGCCTGGCTCTCTGGTCTACTCACCATTAAGCCAATTCATCACCTCCTCAGAGAAGGCCATGAGACAGATCCAGTCTATCAGTCACTCTTTTTAGGATGTGGTGACTATTCTGATGATCAAGGATTTCAGCCATATTAAACATAGACATGAGTGCTGAGGCTAAATCTAAACAATGACTTTAGAGAGCTGCTCAAAACAAAACCGCTCTCTATGGAAAATGTGAGCTTGAAAAGCCACAGTAATATTATCACAAATTAAAATATGAAAACACTGATGTAGCAGTAATGTAAGATTTGGTCTGCCACTTGAAGGCAGTTGTTTGATATGTCACTTTTCTAATGACCTCTCGAGAGAGGACCTCACATTTGCATTTTTGGTCCCTGCTCCCGTAATGGAAAAAGGTACAGCGGAGAATATTTCACTGGGCCTGTCAAACCCACTCACGCCCCTCTGCAAAGCACTCAGGAACTTCATTCCATTGCCGCCCGTTCTCACGGCCGTGCTATGAAATTGACTATGACAAAATTAGCAAACCTAGACTGTTTGGACACGTTCCCAATATAGTGGGTTTCTCTTTTTTTTCAAAATGCAATCAAGCCCTGGAACATCAAACATGAAGTCTCCTTGAAAGTTGTTTCATCTCTTTGGTGCAATATCCAGAGCGGCTATAGATTTATGTAATCGCAAGCTTGTTAGGGAGATTTCTCAGGCCTATTGACAGTGACGTGCACTCTGGTTTGGCTGAGGTGACATCTGGGAAGCACAATTCTGCTGCACCACCACGCAAAAGCAATTAGAGATCTATATTCCAAGACAGGTCCGGACTTCGGTCTATGGTGGAGGGATACAAGCGGTGTAATGTCTTTATTAACATGACATGCGTGTCCCTTACACCCTCTTCAGATGACAATCAAAGGGTCATCATGGAAAAGGGGGGCAGCAATCAGTTAAATCACAGCTCTGTGGATAGGACTGTGTTGACAAGTCAGGACATCAGAATGCATTTTCCAAGTGAACTGACCCGGGGATAAAAAGTCTAAAAAGATGTAAACAAATAAAAACACTGCACAGGGGTTTTTGAACTAACAGCATCAAACTGAAACAATTACCAGAGCATGTGACAGCTACTGTATGTTAGCAGAGCAGGGTGGTTAATTAGAAATGGTTCAGTTTCAGTTGAACAAGCTCAAACACACCACTTCAGCATTACATGAATCTCTACTGGCTAAAGTAATTAGTTCAGTCTATTAATTACTACAATCACCCATTATCATGTAGGCCTTCATTTTAACATGTTTCATGGATGTAACGAGCCTGAAGCAAAGCCGCTTCCAGGGGATGTTCTCTGTTTGAGTGCTAATGGTTTTGTAATTAAAGGATAAGCCTGGCATTAGGCTATGTTTCTTATTGTCAACAAATCCTATTAAATAGTCCAAAGCCAAAAATGTTTTAGTCCGTCTCGTAATACTTCCAAACTTTCACTACCCTTCCTGTGGCAGTTGAGCCTCAAGCCCATGTGTTCCTGATGAAGATGTAAAACTTTAAAAACACAATTTCATTTAAAAAGGAAAAAACCTTAGCAATGTCCCCAAAAAAGACACTTGATTTTAGCAAAAATTATTCAAACAAGGGGAAGCAGTCAATTTGTTGGGTATCATTTCCAGCTGTGGATTAAAATACATTTGGTGCACTAGTATAGAATCAATCACAATGTAGGTTCGGGCGATGTCTACCAATTTGGCATATGATAATGTCCACAATGAACCATCAAGAAGGGCGATATCATCGTTGGCATCGTCAGCTAGCCGGCTAACTTGAAGACAAAGTTAGCGAGAAAGAAATCACAAATAACAATGGTATGATTGAGAAGCACACACTAACTATGTAGGGCACATTATAAAAATGGAAGCTGGCATTATTTTTCACAATTTATGAGAAGAAATTTCTACAGCATCTCGCTGGGATTTGCAGGAGCCTTACATGCTGGCCCTCTGTGAGCTGCAATGAAATAAGGATGGGGTCTGAGATGGAGGTGGAGTGTGGTAAACAAGGCGGCCCTGCTCCCCAGCTGTGAAGGTGACACAGGGACGCTACACGCAGAACAAGCCCTTTTGATTAATCACAGGATATTTACTAGCTCAGATCTAATCAGGGACTGCAGGATCACAGGCTACATCATACACGGCCCAGGAATTTACACAGCAGAGTTAACCTGTCACCTGCCACTGTGCTCTTCCTTACATCTATAAACAGTGTGTATAGGTTGGCCAGCAGTGGTTACACACCACAAGCAGGCACCCACAAACGGCTCCAGAAGTGATTGTTTTATTTCCACTGAAACAATATAACGTGCAGTCAGATACTAAACACATGTCGTTTGATATAAAACCTTATGGCAGAGTGGAGAAAGAGCCATTTATCTCAAGGTGGTCGAGGTAATGGGACACAAGAACGTGAGCAGTTTTCCTACAAAGTCAACTACAGCAGAGTGTGCAGTAGTCCGTCCTGCCAGCCTGTAGCAGTGGGATACGTATACTTAAAAAGCCAAGGATTTATCCAAGATTAAAAGCAAGAAAGGATTAAGCAATTGTGATCTCTGATGGCTTCAGATATGACTTTTAAAAATCGATTCAGCACTCAGAATGATGTTTCTGTTCAAAGAGCAGTCATTTAAAATAAGGATGCACAATGTTGATTTTTTTCAGCCTATACGATACAATAATTAGTGGCTAAATTTGATAGAGGTTGTTGTTTCCTGTAGAATGAAGGGAAGAGAAAGCTGCCCTAAACAGGTGCAAGCTTATACCAGCAGTGTACACTGAGTTAGTCAAGTCAAACTGTGAATCCTTGAAGCCAAAAACACCTACTGTAAATTTCCCTGTATTTGAGCAAAGCTATCATTGTCAGCATCCAAGAATTAACCTTGGACAGATTGGGAGACACATAACAAACGCATGTAGAGGTATAAAAATGCATACATAATACTTAAATCATGTTGCAAAACAGTTAAATTCTTAAAATACAAGTGCGCCGGAACGTTTTTTCAATTGTTCAATTAGTTGTTGCCAACATTTAGCAATAATCATACATTTGTAAAAAGCGTTTGTCTAAAACTGCATGAAATCGATATAGACGTAACCTTTAGCCTGACCTGTGAGCTGTCTTTTGTCGTTAGCACGTCTACAGGAAGAGACAGAGGCTGTGGTTGAAGTGCTGCAGCCCTTCTCTGTTTACGAAGGGGTCAAGATAAAGTGTAACCTGCACTAGTGTGTCGCCTGGAAAATGTCACTCCACAGGGGGGATTGTCTCCTTTCGAGCAGGTTTAAAAAAAGAAAAAACCCCGACAGCACACACATAACAGGAAATTCACGAAGAATGTTAAAAGGACAAAATAAGAGGAGAATGAACTGTATCTGTGCTTCCCTGATTGCTCATCCACACAAATGTGATGAAGCCCTCAGCGACGATTTGAGATAAAACACTCTTGTTTGTGTTGAATCACAAGTGATCTGTGGTCTTTAGGCAATAGATCACTTAGTGCTATTGAGCGAGATATCTGCCGCATGAGCCCTGGACAAATAGTTAGTCTATTAGACGAGAGCGTTTTTGTCAGTCTCCCCGTCTCCCAGATATTTCCTCAGAGTGACGAGTCACATTAGACGCCAGGAGGAAGAGTAATTTCTGTGTCACATCCCTTTAGCCCGACCTCGCTGACAATCACCAAGAAGAGGGCGTTCTCACTAAAAATTAATCACATTTGCCTTTTTAATGGCATCCCTCACCCCTCTGCCAAGAATTCACAATCATCTTCCTGCCATTGTGGTGCTCCGGCAGTGTGGTATCTCTGGCGGTGACAAAGTGATTTCAAGGAGTGTATCAATACTTACATCACCCCTCTGGCCCTCACTCTTCAGTGTTGACACTGCAGCACTCGGAGCCAGGCCTCGCTGGCAGAAGGCCATCCACTTTAGAGATAAACAGACAGAGATACGCAGCGGCGGATTTAAAGCTCAAATACATCACATTTTTAGATAATAAATTGCTTTAAAGAAGTGCACTTATCCTGTAGGGATACTCTTCCAGTGAGAAACATCAGGTTTTCTTAGGTTGCATCAATTTGAGAAAGTAATTTGTGTTGGTTGATATGTTCAGCGTACCGACTCAACAATGAAGTGCAACAAGAAAGAGGATGTGTAGGTGTGATGATCATATATAAGATGATCAATTTGGACCATTTTTACTTATATTTGCATGTGGTATTTAATTCAATAGATGACATTTCCATCTGGTAATTTTATCCAATAACAGTTTAAATACCAGACAATGTACTTCATAAAAATTGTTTTACTCCTACGACTACACAGATATGGTCACTGAAAATTAATTTATGACACACTCAACAACAACAAAGAGGTCAAAATTGTTTGATTTTTTTGCAACGGCTTCATGCAAAACCAAATTTTTATATAACACATCCACTGCTTTATTTCACTTTAAGTCATTTTAAAAATTGGACTTGTGGTATAAATAACATCACACAGTTGTCTATCTGATGAGAAGACCTTGAACTGTCTCATTCTCTCAGTAAAGACAGAAATGGTTACTGCTGCCATCAAATATTCAGACAGACTTGTAATTCCTTATGAGTGAGCAGCCCTGTAAAAATGACTGGGAAACAAAACACTTGTGGTAAAACAATGTTCTGAGGACATTCTGTCAGATTCCTCTCTTTTTTACAGATTTCATCACTGAGCTGCTGTGGCGTAAATGCTTTAAAACACTTTGACATAACATGCTGTGTCCAGAGACCCTCTACCTCTGAATAATGAATCTACAGTATGTTCCGAACAGCTGTCTTCTTGCAAGAAGTTTTTTTTAAAAGGCTTTTGGTCGCATCTCCCAAGTCCCGTTTTAGAAACCAGCATAATTTGAGATAATTCACCTGATTCTCATCACAACAACAACTGACCAATCAGCGCTGCCTCAACTCACAGCAATCTACTGTTATTGGCCAAGAAGCGAAGACAAAGTCGCCATCATCCTCCATTCTTGCTGCCCCCGCTCTTCATATTTAATTCAGAGGTTGTGTATTTCTTTATGATTGCAACATCTGTTTGCTCCCAGTGCCAGCTCCCTCCGTCAGCCACCCTCTGTTCAATAATTCCTGTCCTGACCCCTAAGAGCCCCTGACATCACAGCACCGGCTGCTGCTCAAACTTCACCAGGACCAGACACAAAGGGACAGGTGCCCGCTACCACATCATCTGGTTTATAAACCTGCATCACCTACATCAGTGGTTCTGTTGTTGTTACAGTAAGATGAGTGAACTCTTTCATGTCCTTGTGGAATGAAAAACTGACAGGTATACAGATAGAGTCCTACATATAACACAAGAATTAAGAAGACACTTTATCATCACTTCATCAAATGGAGCTGCTTATAGTTTTACATCAGCTGAAAGATTACATGCTCCTCTACTTCATTATGAATGTCATGTGCAGGAGGTGGGAAAAAATAATGTCAACATCTCATGGAAATGGACTTAAAATTGTACCTCTGAAATAATCCCAGTTACAAACTCAACTATAATCATTTAGCAGAAGAGAGGTATCATGGTTGAAATGCAAGATTTCAATAAAACAACATAGAATCAAACATGGATTCATTTAAAAAAAAAAGGAGGAAATCCTGCAATCATCAACCTTTTGAGCAGTATTTGCAATTGCAACTTAATTATTCTGGTTGTTTTATGTCTTAAATGATAATATTTTTCTTATTGCAGACAAATCCCAAAGTCAAAACAATTTTTAATCCATCTCTGCCTGCCATGTAGTGTTGCAATGACTCATCGATTCATTGTTTAGCTCTTAACTATTAAATTAATCGCCAACTATTTTGATAATGGATCAATCTGCTGGAGCAATTTTTTCATGGTTTTCAGCATTTTAAATTTTTCTTGTTTTGTTACTCCTCCGAGACAGTAAGCCAATTATCTTTGGGTTGGGGACAAAACAAGGCATTTGACAACGCCATCTTTGGCTTTTGAAAACACTGATAAAATGTTCTGACATTTTATAAACGAATGAACTAATCATAAATACAATGGACAGATTAATTGACAATAAAAAGAATCACTAGGCCCAGCCATAGTACGCTGTCTGAGATTGTCTGCACCAAGACCACCTGTTCATACTGAAGACTTTAACAGGCTACAGATACTGTTAGTGGTTTCATGTAACAAAAAACAAAAATATATAAAGGCTAGAAAAGTTCTGAAAAAACGGGTGATATAGCGAAACTCTAAACAAAGCCAAAATAAACATAACTGTGACACAGTTTTTTTTTGTGTACATGGAAACAGGACCCTTACACGAGAACAGCAAATCAAGTCATTCTGATTCGTCTCCATCTTACAACAATTTCCATCCATCTTTATATTCAGTATGAAACGCGTGTATCACATTTCTTAAAGTCTGTTAGTCATGCCTGCTTTTTATTGGTTAATATAATATTATCTGCTCTCTTTTTCTCACTTGACAGACACTGATAACATAAGGCATGCTTATGTATTTCACATGACAATCATTCAGTGAGCTTCTTCTCTATAGAAAACAAGAAGGTGTTACAAATCAATTCTTTTCTGTTAAAAAATCTTCCAGAATTATTCCTACACATGGGGACTGTACTTTTAAGGGAAACACAGTGCAGTTGTCGGGGACTATCTTCAGCTGTGAATTAATACACACATACGCACCAGTGAGTATTTACGGCAGGCGGAAGTTAGGATCAATTAATTGTTGGTTTTGGTCTTTCTTGGGATCTATTGATGGTAATTATATACAAATTTAGATTTTTCATTGAACAACACTGGTAAGAGGACTTTGTTATTTTGATGTTTGATAAGGTTTCAGATTATTAATATTTCTATCGTTGGAAAAAAACAATGGCTGTAACTTCTAAAGCCACTTTACTTCCAACAGATTTCCAGCTTGTCAACTCTTATGACTAATCAAAGCATTTTGTCTGGTTATCTCAGCATGATTGTCTTCGTCAGAGGCACTGAAGGTGGCGGGGTCCATAAACAGATGCTACCCACTGACCTTAGAAAACATGGCGGAGGGGCCAGATGTTTGCATGACCTCACAACCTTGGGACCAGCTGATGTGGCAGTGATGGAGATGGGTACTGGCAGAAGAAACTGATCTAGTGGCATCAGAGGTTTCCATTTTTCCCGCTTTTTCTGTGTCGGTCATAACCCCCAAACTGGGCAATCCTGGAAGGCAGGGAAAGATGGAGGACACACAAAGAGAAATATGTAAACACAGAAGCGAAAGAGAGAGTGGTGGGGGCGGGGGGGGTGGACTGGTCAGTGGTGCTGACGGTTGTCACAGATGTTGAGTTCAGCACAAAACTCTGCCAGAAGCCATTATGTCAAGGCTAAGTTAGCTGAATGAACAAGAACAACTCCAGGCCCTGCCACTTTAAATCTCGCTCAAAATTCAACAGCTGTTTCTTGAACGAATGCAGATGCAAAATAATGATAATAATGCCTACTTACAGCTCCTGCTTAGAAGTAAACAATCCTTCTTGACCACACCCTGTTCTCATGGTGGCTTAGCAGCTCTGCATTTCTCTTTTGGAGATTTAATTTTAGAGGCAGCAACGGGTTTTTGGCAGGCCTCATTATATTGTAAAAAAAAGCATAAAAGAGTATTGTTAAAGTGCTAGAAATTAATGTTTTCAAATGTCAACAAATGTTTGGTTTTTTTTACAAATTCAAAGCCATAACCAGAGAGTTCACATAGCTGTCAGAAACAAGCAACGCATCTCTGTAATATATATCTGCAGTGTTGAAGTCGCTTCAACATCATTTCTCCTCAATTCAACGCCTGCGCTTGTCTATTCTGGCATCTGAAATTCTTAACATTTTGACTGGGTGCATCTTGGCTCCAAGCATCTTCACTCAGCTCAGAGAATGTCTTTGTGCCAAGGCCACAGCCTGTGGCGGTTTTCCTAGTGACAGATGAGCATGTCAACATGTTTGTGTGTGCGGGTGTGTGTGGTGAAACAATAGGCCTTGTAAGCTGTGAACTGTGCCGTTATGGAAAGAACTGCCCGGTTATCCAGTAACCAATGCACCCACATATTGATTAGGCAAAGAAGCATACATATCAATAAATACAAGCAAACATGTGAGCATGTATGGGCACACAAAAGAGACCTCTGAAACGTTGCTTGGTACACAGCACTTGGCCTCACACAGATGGCCTGATAACGCTCACTTGTTGTAATTACTTGCTGAGAAACAGTTATATAAACAGTCGGGCAATTTGTACATCCCAAGACATATTCATGAGCAAATACACAAGTGTGAATATCCTCATTTGTCCTAGGAAGAATCTGACGACATGAAACAATAAATGGTGAGCAGCACCAAAAGAGAACTGCGACATGTGGATCTAAATCTGTCCGTCCTGTCTCCAGGCCTGTTGGCAAAGGGCAGCTCAGCTGTAGCAGGCAGATTGTGTGAACAGCGGACTACGAACATCTCTCCACAGGCCATACCAAGGTGTCTAATCCAGGAAACACTGTGAACATACACCCTGTGGGCTCCCACAGTGCACTGCACAGCCCACATCCCAGTGCACACTGCAACAAATCCTCCATCTTAACAAGCCAGTTTGTCTATTGTTGAGTGGTAAAACCTTAAATCATTACCAAACCACACAATATGCTAATATGATATGATTATTTCATTTGTTTCCGATACAAATCTGTTTGTTTCCAGACTTAAAGAAGGCTCAATCCAAGAGCAAATTACTTGATAAAATGGTGATTTTGCAGTGAAACAGGGAATAGAGCGCAAAAAGAAATCGCTTTAGAAAATAACCTCAGGATGGATTTGCTTCATTCTTTAATAAAACTTGCAAGAGTTGGCATTTGTCTGTATTAACTAGTACATTAATATTATCAGATGATAACCCAAGTCAACAATATCTGCAAAATTCCAAGGCAGCATTACTAGATGTGACATGTTTGTATCTTTTGTCTTTCAGTATTTCTGCACCTCCAGAAGTATGTGGTTGTGATATATTTGTGGAAATTTATATAAAAAGAAAAATCCAGTGTGATAAATGTATAGATATTTCATTTACACATTTTGGCACATTACCTGAAGAAATATTGCCAGCTCGCCTATGAGTGCGTCTGCTGTCCAGCACCTGTCATATCAGCTGAGAGTCACCCACGTCACAGGGTGTCGCGAAATGACAGCTCCCAATGTCTGCAAAGATGAAGCCTCGGGAGGAAAAAAAACAGGACGGATCGAAATTTCATACTCCCAAGTATATCAAAGTGACTCCTGTCAGCATTGCATCAAAGCGGAGAAACAGGAACTGTTCATTTTTACAGCTGAGAGTTGGACAGTGGAGGGGGGGTTTCTGGGGAAACGGGGTAGGAAGGTGTGCGGCGTAAATTATGCTGGGTGACGAAGAGGGAAAACAGTGACAATGAAAAGTACCTTGTCAACCATTGTCCATTTGGATTTATGACAGCAGAGTCAAAATAAGGCTGTGACAGAGGGTGACGTTAAAGGGGGAGTTTTGAGGGTTTGAGTGATTTTCATCTCGTTGACTCGATCTAGTTTCCATACGGTAATGGCAACAACGTCCATGTGAGTTGACTGTGGCCTGTAAGGTGCAACACAGGATTAAACCGTCATTTGCTCTTACATATTTTGAGGGTTCATCATTCGCTTTTTTCGCTGGATGTAGCCACTACTAGAAAAAGTTGTAACATGAATGGCACATAGTAAAAAAAACTGCCATTGCGATGTTTTGGTTTTCTGTGATATACACAATATATTGGGATATGAAAATATACACCATAAAACTTATTTTTTTGGAACTTAATCACAATATGGGGGAATTGGTAGGGGAGTGCTTTTTATCAAACAACCAAGCAAGCCCTGCTTTTTGTTGATAATTTGATTAAGAGTGATCAATGATTGTTCACTGTGATGTCATTCACAAGCAACAACTCTAACGTATCAAAGAACCCAATTAGATTTAATTACGTAACATTAGACAGATTTGTAGATCGGTCATGGAAAATTAGAGCCTTGTGAGTTTTTCCTTTTGTATCAAGCAGCAAAAAAGTTGTATCATGACATAAATTCACTATAATTGACCTATATCGATCGACCTATAAACACCATTTCTTTTTACATCAGGATCCATTATTTTTTTTCTACCTCCCAATATTAAAGAAAGTGAGAACAATTCCAGGATCCATCCATTTATCCAGATCTGTACCAAAAGTTAATGGGGTCTATTCTGGGTCCTCCATCTAAGTTTTGGGGAAATCCCAGTAGTTTTTGTGTAATCCTACTGACCAACCAACCAAAGAACGAACAAACAAACAAACAAGGGCAAAAGCATAACCGCCTTGGTGGAGGTAATTATACAACTGAGAACAGATACTGCTGCAAACATGTGTGCTGCACATTAAACAAGAAAGAAGGGAACTGTATTACTATGATAAGTGCTAAAAAAACAGTACGGCAAGAAAAAACACGTAGCATAACACAAAATAACATTGACAGCCACCATGGGGCAAGCCTTTTAACCCAAGCAGTCTAGATAAACAAGTGTGTGTCTTTGCTTGTGCAGGCCTACAGTGCTACAAGATACAGAGATACGACTTGTGCTGCAATGACAAATATTAGAGGCTTGAGGCTAAAAGAATCCAAGGCAACCAAAATCATTTTTTGTCCCAAGGCCAAACTCTGCACTGCACTGTGGGCCACTTCTGATTTCAGCACTAGCTGGTGTAACGCAACCAGCCATGCATTAGCATTGGCCCTCCAGTTAGAGCAGGCTCTTAGGATCCTGTCACCCAAACTTATCATACACTCTCACACACGACCAGACACACTCATGCAAACAGGGAAAAAGCAGCTCGTTTGCTGCAGAAAGAAAGCACAGACCTTTATTAGCTGCAGAGTTCCCTTTCTATCCCTTTGTCTCTGAGGCACACAAATATACTTATCTTACTCATTCACACGGGGACCATAATTCAACATTGTTCAGACCGGTCAAACACACAGTGGCAGGGACGTCCCTCTACACAACATAAAAGACTGAATCTCCCCGTTAAAGCAGCCAGCCCATCTCTCTCTCCACTTAGAGGGGGGCCCGAGCTAGCATACAAAGTTCAACAACTGTGAAGAAGGAACTATTAAAGAGGACACACAAAGCAGTGACCTTGACTGACAAGTGCTCTTCATTCTGGCCATAAACAGCAGTGGGGCCTGATAAGTGTTCATCGGTGCGGGGAGTAATGACCTATCCGTCAGCAGCGGTTGGGCTGTGTGAGGTAGTATAAATGGAACATACATAATGTACAGCAATAATACCAGCACGCTCACAGCCTAATGTATTATCATTATTCTTGGGGACCAGGTTTTTTCCCCCCTCCTCTAACCCTGAGTAGTGTGCCTCAACACGGCGGGTAAATGCCTCCCGGCCACGATAATTTCATTCTAATCTTTGTTCCATATTATAATTTTCATGGTCAGAATACACCAGGAAGCAATGCCACGTTTCTATCAAGGGCTAAACAGAACACAGGCCATAACTGGAGGTTTTATGTGACTGTATAACCCTCGTTCTTAGTGCACCAGTCAATTTATGATAAGAATGGAGAAAGCTGTAAATTTATGTGTGATGGCCCATCTTAAACAACATCATTACGAGCCGAATGAGCCTCTGATACACCAGCTGTATTCATACTCAGAACATGTTTAAAGAGGAGATCAGAGGAGATGACTACAGATTAAACAAAGTTTGTAAAAAAGGTAACATAGCATGCCATATTTGTTATAATGAACCCTGCTTGAATCACTCGCTACTAGCTCATTGTGCTTGAATGTCATTACTTATAGATCTGAGGCACGGAGTTAAACACAGGCGGACAAGTCCTCATGCAACTATTGGACTCACTTCAATCTGGACTAGACATTCTCACCACCTTAAAGGTAAGGGTAAGACCTCAAGTGGATTTTTCAAAGCACAATGTTACTTGTTAATTAAAGTTCACAAGGTCAAGTCTGCCTGTTCATCACACAATGCATGGAGCTCATTTTGACCATTTCTATGTTAGATAATATGGTGAACTGAGGTGTGACCTGCTGTGATTTAAGGAATGTAACTGATGGCTGACAAAGAAACTATATCTAATGTGCCAATCATTCATTTATAGCTAAAGTGAAAAAGCATCCAGTCAAGAGAAATGAAAGTGTTGAAATCCAATATAATCGGTCACAGCTCTTAAAAGACCATTAAGTTCTGAGCCTATTTTATAAAATCTGTTTCTTTTTTTGTGTGTCTTTTGTGGATGAGTTTTTAAAAATAAGACACCATCAACAAACAACAAAACCAAAAGAGGTTTATCTTTCAAAGAATATCATACCCCAAAATACTACTTATTAAGAGCTAATTCAGTCTGGATTTCTAACTGGTTGTGCTGGGAGTTATCATGCAACACCACTAATTAACAGACATTTCTGAGGCCTCCCACACACATACTGCACCCAACTCACAGCCAGTGTCCTCATCCAAAACTCATCTCTGCTCTACAGAAACAAGGATATGCAGTGCTACGACACAACATTCCTATAACACATACTGCATATTGTAAGAATGTATTCTTGGAAAGTGAAATAATCTCCATTAGGAATACAGGAATAGTCGAGCTGCATTTCCTGGAAAAGCGTTTGTTTGCTATTCAGAAACTAAAATAACTGCTTAATGTTAACACAATGTCGTAGCTAATGTTTAATTAGTTTTTAAGGGAAATCTAAAAACTGTAAATATTGCGTGCAGGCTCATCTCATCTCTCCCAGGTATCCCTACAGAGCAGGGGAAAAATGAAGGATGCCTCCAACGCTTGGAGACAGTAATCTCCCCTGTGGAGGTCAAATCTAACATGGCAGGTTAGTGTCTGTGGAGATTGACAGCCTGGAGAAATACTGCTGCCAGGCACCCACAACGCACAGTGACAGTAAACACCTCCCAGGAAAAAGGCTGGTTACCAAGCCTTATAGAGCGACTGTCAGAGGGCGCCAGTCATCAGAGCTGCCGCTGACTCCACGCTGACAGACTCTGTCAACCTATCTCTATCATATCGAAACCATCTCAATAATGTGAACATCAACTCGCCCAGGAAGTATACACATCCAACCTGGACACATCTTCATCAGAAACATTTGTATGGAATCCTTATTCTTTCTGTGACAACCTCATGCATGATCAGCCACAGAAACACTTTGATTTCCAAAGATCTTAGAAGAGATCGTTTAGATAAAATCATGACATTTTCTTGTGACCATAAACTGTATGTCTAAATTCAAAGTAGAGGGTTAATGGTGTTTTTTGGGAGAACACCATTAAAAATCGAGCAGAACAAAAGGAATTCTTCATGCTTTACTGCAGAACTGAAAGGATTAGTTGATGCGTCACTTAGCCAAACAGAAAACTATTCATCGGAAACTGTTTTTAAGTAATATTTTAAGTGATTCAAGCTTCTCAACTGTGATAATATTTGTTTTTTCTTCATCATACATGATTGTAAATGGGAAATCTTTGAGTTTTCCATTGTTGGTTGAACAAAACATTTCAGGATGTTGGCCTGTTCTCTGGGAACCTCTAATGGGCGTTATCAATGTATTGTTCATTTGCAGAAATTGTTTTGAGCAAACACCTCAGTTAAAAGAGAAATCAGTTAATAAAAAGATAATGACAACATGCATTAGTTGCAGCCATAAAAGGAACAACTGTATAAAATCATGGCAAGATACTGCAACTTGTTTGTCAGTATTTCATATTTATACTGTAAATCTCTGCAAATTCTACACCACAGGTTAATATTAGATAATATCTCACAAAGCTCAAGGCGAACAAAGGAGCCTTTAAGGAAAACTCTCCACTGTAGCATTACAGTTGAATACATAAGGTTGAAAAAGCCAACACTTACACTTAAATCTGTGTTGTTTACTGTGGTTGCACATAAATTGTAATGCAGTACAGCACACCACTAATTGCATGAAATATGTTATCTTACAGGCTTGTGCTGTCTGCCTTTCATAAACAAAGGCTGACAGATCATGCCCTCAACCAGTGACCCTGCTGTGAGCATATGCACTAATACAAGGTCACACTGGAGACTGGCCACATGAGGAGAAAACAGCCATCCAATTTGCCTTGTGAGCCCAACACGGACACAAACTACTGATGTAGTCATCATGCCCTGCAATAAAACGTCAGTGCGTTAAACGGGGCCCTTTTTTCATTAGCAGCTCTAATAAATGATGCTTCTATATAACAAGAGGAAACCCTTTTATGTCTGCGAGAGTAGAAAATGATGAAGGGATATCACTGCCAAAAAATCTGTTGTGCGCTCAATGTCAAGGAGGCTCCACTAGCTCCCACTGAGCTCAGCTGTGTGCAAAAGCATAGCAGCCTCTAATTTTCATAATGGCAGGTCGCCATCTTTAAAACAGAGATCAATAATAATGTCCATATACCACAATGACATGCATCTGCTTCAAAACATTCCATGCTCCAAACACCAATTGTTAAATATTAAAGGGTAAGTAGCCATAACATCTCATCTGAAGTAAGGAAGTCATATCATGGCTCTGATTGGTCTGATTATGGTGGCTGGGTGTTGATGAGAGCATGCTACAGGGGGTGATGGAGGTTTAGAGGGGGTAGGCAGAAAAGACAGGCAGACAGACAGACGAACAGACCTATAGCCTGACGCTGTTCCCCCCTCATCCTTTGCTTGCCCTTTGTCATGCACCCTCCTCACCTCAAGAGCTGTCACTGGCTTGTCAGAACCAATCACAGGATGCCATGCTGTCTGCCAGCCATGTACCAGTTTGGACAGGATGACATCAAATTTCTGGTGCTACGTGTCAAGGACCATATGAAAACAGATGTCCTCATTACTGGGTCGCCCGTGCTTCTGAATTTCTACATATTCACCTTTTTTTAAGCAGATCAGGTAAACAAGATGGTTTAATTTTTCAGTTTAATCTTATTTTTGATGTATGTTAGCAATTAGGTGGAAAATGTCTAAGAAATAATAAGCGACTTAGGAAAAAAAAATCAGTTACATTTTGGCAAAAAACACCTAATTTTTTAATCACATAATGCCACATAAGTGCAGCAATTTACACTATCCAATACGCTAAGAAAAACAGCAAGCTAAAGCCTGATCACAGTGTGATAAAACAGTGACATGCCCAAGCCTGGTGTTATGCATATATGAGGCCCTCTGAGATCCAGCATGACAAAAGTAACTTTATTGAATGGGACAGATCGCTGCTTGTCTGACTGACTTAATCTGTTTGATTGAGCAACGGGACGCCTTCGGCTTCACAAGTCCTTCAAAGGCCGCAGATTCTGCAAGTGTGAAAAAAAGAGGGAGGAAAAAAGGAAAAGAGAAAAATCCC